>OW204003.1:25292049-25432793 GCA_934047225.1 Ypsolopha sequella
AGTAAGTGTACCTATATAATTTGCAAAAAATTCACTTATTGGAGCTGAAATGGTTAGCCAATACTAGAGAGCAATTTCACGAAAAGGTCATTGACTTTTGATACAGATCTCAGTAAGTATAAGTAAATTAATTTAGGTTTCAATAGTGATCAAAAAATATTTTTTTTGAGTAACAAATATTATTTTTCCGCATAAAAGTATGCATTAATTCCAAATTCATTCAGTTTTGTTGTTATGACTATGGCACGATGTAGCTAAATCCCTCATACGCATATTTTGTTGAGTTTTTAACGGCAGGAATATGATGATCCTCGAAATATTACTTTATAAAATTAATTTCAATGTCTTTTGGATTAGTTTCGGGAGATATTTATAGCTTGCAAAAAAGGCACAGATTGCACGTCTTACGGGCGCCACCGTTAGGCGTAGACTGACAATATCTTGCTGCCGCCGACTCCATCAGTGGATTTACGTATTTTTGGAAAAAGGGGGTGCTTTTCTTGACCCGAATAACGCGGTATTTGCAATTTGAGTAGATATCATTCATACTAATTTTATTAAAAAAAAAATCAATAAAATCGCGAAAGCGATACCTGAGACAAAATCGATAAGAAGTGTAAAATAGAGGGTTACAAAAAAATTCATTGACAGTACAAATATGAATCGATTAACGTGGTTTCTGCAAAATGTTAAATTTAAAGTTCAGCCAAGAAAATATATTTTTTATGGCTATATGTAACCTAATTATTGCAACAAAATCATCCGAAATCTGACATTTTATTTCTGTTTGTATTTTTGTTCCCCTTAAGGTAAACATTATTTACCGTAAAAAGTCGAGAAGTGTGGTGGTGTCTTTCAGATACCCGCAACATTTTTTCATGAAATTGGTGACAAAACTTTAAACGTTCCTTCAGATAGGAAGGAAAAGAAGCATTGGAAAGAACAGAGTATAGGAGGGAAAAGATATGGACATTCCGACGTGAGCGAATAGGCAGCCAGCCAAGCTGGGAGCGAAATTCTGAAACGTCATCATATTTACGGAGTCCAAAAATGAATCTAATACAAAAAAAATTAAGTCGCTCAAGTCGGTCGAATTGCTCTTGAGTAAGGTAAAGCTAGCAAGAATCAGCATAATCAAGGAGGGGTAAAAGGAGGGATTGGACAAGAGCAGTAAGCAATCGAAGTAAGCGGCCACCGCGCGGTACAACATGGTCTTAGATTAATAAAAATGAACATGGTGTGTCTCTTCATAATATATTTATTTATATTTGATTAATATTTACGATGAGTTAGACAATAATCCGTTTAAAAGGTATACATTTTATCAATTTAATTTGTCTCATTATAATAAACTTGTGTCTTCACAGGCAGCTCAACACCACACCGTTCCCGCATCTTTATTTGCCTCTAATTGAGTTACCCTGTTAGATAGTTAAATCGCCACGTAATCGCGTCGTCAAGCCCCAGCAAAATCGATGGAGCGATGCTAATGTCTGAAGGAAAGCAAATAGAATCTGCTCAAGTAATCACAGACAGACCCTTCAGTTAGATGAGCCTGAGTGACGACTTTGAAGATTCCATAGTTGTAGGTGTAGTGTAGGTCGCAAGCGGCGCAGTGGTAGGAGACTGAACATGACTCGCTATCCCAGATCTGGGTTCTAATTCTATCTGTCGTGCATACGCCAACAATGAGCATTCAGATTTATTGCGCATAAAGTTTTATAAAGGTACTACCACTTTCTGAACGGTGGAGGAAAATACTGTGAGGTTAACTTCCATGTCATAAAAACACGTATTTGTGCGCGTTTGGTGATAACAATAAAATAAACAACAAACTAGTAGTTCGCCCCGAGTTGTGAACTCGCGATTCGATCTTGACCGATTTGGCTCATGTTCAATCTTAAAAAATATTTTTGCCTCTTTTACTAACTTACCAAAACGCTGGATTGTTCAAAGAGACTCGAAGCATTTCGTTCGCTTCACTATATCATTCACTTTGCTCAATCGTTCAATTAATAAAAAAAGAAATATAAATCGTAAGTGAAACGTAAGTGTACGAGTTTTGACCGCTTACCTTACTGGAGTATGTACTTTATTGTGAAGAAAACAAGTAAAGCGGGGTGCATCGTCGTCTCACGCCTTGTTATTTCAAAAATGTATGTTTGTAGGTTTGTTCATATCCTGAGTTTCTGTATTTGATTCAGTTACTTCTCACCTAGACCATAATTTGGGGTGAGACAAATCGATTGTTGTTCAAACCACCCGCTAGCTAGTTAGTGCGTCGTTAGAAGCGGGCAAGCGGGCGGGTAGACTTGCAGTCCACAAAGGGCCGAGCTTTCATTCAGCCGATAACAACGCTGGCTGGTGGGATTGTCTGCGGTGGAATTGACAAAGTTCCATCCAAAGTGTCCCGCTGTCTCCCGCTATGTAGTTAGTTGTTGGCGGTTTACTAACTATCCCCAACTTTGAGTCACATGGTTGCAGCTTACTTTCAAATAGGATACAAGCTGACATCCCTTATCCTCCGACATCTTATTCATTTATTTGCCATAATACCGCTCCGTCTTAAACAAATGAAAATCAATCTGAGAGTTGTTGTTGGCGTGTTCGAATTTCAAAAGTTGTTTGTGTAACTGAAGCCGCGGAAGTGAAGTGGAAGCTCAGACACAGCATCCTTTCTCCGAGGGGGAACACAGGGGGGACCGGAAGTCTTAATACAAGGTACTGGTAATTAGACCTGTTCCCAATGGAGGGCCAAAGTATATTGCTTGTTGCAGAAGTAAACAGTTTTTGGGTTGGGATTAGTTATCGGCCGCACGAATTTGGTAAGTTTGGGGGGTCTGCGCCATCTAACCGTACCATCCCTCTCCCCCAGGAAACGCATAGTTCATTTTTAATCATTTAAAAATTTTTATGGATGTCCGTCTGGCAGGGCAACATTTTGTACGTTTCGTACAAAGAATCGGAACGAAACCTTCCGCCATTTTGTTTGATGGCAGAGGAGGGGGGGTCTGGGCTGTATAGGTGGTAGGTTCAGAATTGGCCGCAGGAATTTTGTCAACCCGTAGGTTCAGTTTAGGATAGGTTTGAAAACCGACTTCTGTACTGGTAGGCTAAAACTGTTCAAAAACCGACTCAGCACACCTCGACAATGTACAGTCTTGTGGTTACTACCTCTAGAGTGTATATAAAAACCCGAAGAGGCGGAGGGAGGGCAGGCCCCACCAACCACAGCGCAGGCACCCGTGTGACCGTAGCGGCTGAGGCTGGTCACTGAAGTTTGTTTTTGGCAATCAGGGTAAATTTTATGGTGTTCTTGTACACAACGTAACAAAAATCGCTTTTGTTCCTCTTCAAGTGTGATTAACCCGTGAAAGTCTTGCATCAATTTTACCGCTCTTTTGGCAGTGTCATTCACTGCTTTCAGTGTTGAAAGCTTCATTTATGCTTTAAGGACCGAACAATTGTGAAACCGTGAAGCAGAACTCACTTGGAGAAAACTGTCATCAATTTTCAGACGACTGAAAAAAGTCTTGCTTGAGGCTGATATAAAATCTTCTATGTTGTTCTCGTACAAAAGTCCACTTAATTCTTCTTTTAAAGGTATGTAGCGGTTTTTTTGAGATGACATATTTTCTTTAGTCAAGTTTGCCACGGGTTGGCTTTTAATATTACCTAACGTAACTTGGAGTATATAACGATGTATTTAACTCTAGGGGCCCAAACTGTAATCCACAGTAACAATTTTTATTACCGGACACGCTTTTGTAATTTTTTGAACACGCACTGAAAATCGTGTTTTGTGGATCGTAAATGGACTTCTGTACTGGTATAAAGGTTCAAACGGTCTTAAAGCCGTCTCCTGTACTGGTAGGTTTTATTTGCTGTCATTTTTGTTTGTTTTTTAAAATAATAGGGAATGATTTTGTTAACAATTTGTTTTTATTGAGGTCCTCAGAAAAGTTGACCGTAATCTGTCTCGTATATTTTTATCTGACAAGAATGTGTCCGCATATTCCTTATAGTTGATAAAGTGGTTTATTTTTTCGCAAAGTTTAGTGACGTATTTGCTTTTGCCAAAAACTTCCTCAATCTCAATGTATGTACAATTTTTATAACAGTTTTGCAATACTTTCAACATTTTGCTAAGTTCCTTTTCATTTAAGAAATCGTAAGAATTCACAGATATAATAAATACATGTTTACAGTTACGTAGCTTATGAAGTACAACAGACAATTCCGAGTAGATTTTTTTTTTGGATTTGTATCATGTGCACTTGTGCAACCATACATAACAATGTCGTTATTTGAAGCCAACTTCTTAATATTGTCTATATCGTTATAAAATTGGGCAATTGGGGCATTTGGTCTTATAATCGAAGATGTAGAATATTTGTCGTTCCAATTTCCACTTTTAGTATTTAAAATACAGCTTGCTAATCCTACTAGGTTTTCATTACCAAGTACATATATCGTGTTTTTAGAATTCACTGTGGCGCCATCTGTCATTGAGGTGGAGGATGTTTGCAAAGTAATAATATCTTGTTTATTTTCAGTTCCTGATTGGGAGTTGCTGTTTTTTTTTTAGATTTTACCTTTACCTTCCACATAACATCTACGTGTCCACATCACGGCAATACCTTTCGAATTAAATTTTCGGACAAGGAAGTAAGTTTGCTTGATCTTCCGATGTTTTTAAATTTTTTGGAGTATCAGATTTCATCAACCTTCTATGTTTTGGCGTGTATGTGCTTCTGTTGTTATGTGGGGTAGAAGTAGAAATGTTATGGTGACCTTTTGTTAATGTTGTATTATCAATTCCTACAGATTTGTACAATTTCAGTTTTGATTCAAATTCTTTAATTTAAATGTTTAGGTAATTATTCTCCAGATTAAGTTTACTTATTTCTTCATGAGAGGAGTCAAGTTCTGTATTCAGTCTCTTTATTTCAGCTTTTAGTTCTTCAATGTATTGTAGTTCTCCAATTGAAGCAATAGGTTCACTTTTTTTACTTGTGTTCACTGACTCAAAATTCCATGAAGCCAAGTTCTGATTGTCCTGTGGTTCTATCATACTTGCAGACAGGTTCCTTTTACGGTTACTTTTCTTTGCCTTTCTACGTGTAACATTCTCCATTTCATTTTCAGAGTCTCCCGTTGTATAAGTTTAAGTTTGTATAATGTTACACTGATGGAATTAAACCTTTTAAATCGATTTAAGCTATTTATGTTCTGAATGCACCCTTACTTTGTTTTTACTGGCAACATACTCGCAGCAGTTGTCAAAATTTTCTCCAATCAGCTGTTTATTTAGATTCTGGATAATCTAAATTCAACTAATTGCAATTGTTTGTTTACAATTTCTATTTTTCAAATGTACTGAATTAAACCGTTAAACAAGGATTCTGCGATTCTCATCAAGTAAATTTGATGATATCTCTCCACAAAACAGTTTTCAGCTTGATATTGCACTTTGAATGTTGAGAGGTAAGGTTAGGCTGTACTTATTTTACACTTTAAACTTGGTTTTTTGCGATATTTACTGTGTTTAACAATTAAAACTGTGAGATATTTCCCCTGAATTGTTTACTAGCTTAGGGTTGCCAGTATATGGTTGGCAGCACTGATGTTTGAGCTACAGCTACCAAAAGTTAAAGCAACAACACTGACTCCTACTTCATAACACTTCTCTAAACATATCTTGACTAGATTTGCTTTACATTCTGCCGTTAACCCGTTCTCAAAAAAATATCTCACTGGTAACTTTCAGTTTTCATTTATACTCACGAGAATTAGAACGAATGCTTGTGAAACAATACTATTTGTTTCTACAGATTCTAATCCATAATCGACCAGGCCATCGGTTTTTTTTCCATTCCAAATGGACTGTTGCCTTATAGACATTTTAATCCATAACAAGTGTGCACGGCATTTTTTTTTTGGTAGCTTCATACTTTTTCTTAAGGACGTCGAAGGATTCAACGGTAAATCCAGGCGCTGCATCAATTTTTTCGTACCACTTTCATATAGTTCTAGGATGAGGAAGAGCACCTTCAAAAAGATCTCTTACATATTTATAGCCAGTCGGAGAATAAAAATTTAAAGTCAGAGCAAATTTTCTTTGTATTCACTTTTGAATGTATTCACTTTTTTGGTGAATACATCATGTGCTAGTTTTTATTCCTTTTTTTATTGTGAACCATTCTTCGGAACAAATCCACTGCTTCTGCTTTGAAACGAAGCTCTGTAAATTGATCGTCTGAAACGTTTATTTTCTTTTTTAATGCAATAATGGTGTCTGTAAGACTTTAACATTTTTCTTTTAGTCTTTTATTCTTTTTTTTTTATTTTTTATTTTCTTTTATTAATTGTTTTTTTTCAAAGTTTCTTTATTCAACTTTCTCGTAAGAAAATATTTGCGAGGCGTGTCAAAAATTTATTCCATGTCAGAAATGTTTACATTGTTCATAGAATTTGATGAGCTCGATCTCGAAAGGGTGTAGTTAGCTGCCTTCATTACGGCCTGAAATACAAATCAATATACTAATTATTATTAGAGTGCAGTAATGCAGAGTGCAGAAATCAATCAGAAACAAATTTAAAAGCACAAATATTTTTAAAAAATCCTGCTGCTTACATGACAGGCGCGCTATGATCTATACATATTTTTGGGGTTTTTTAAAGATTTATCGAAACCAGTGTCAGTAAATATATTAAAAGTATATATTTTTACAATCAACTTTTTAATATCTACAATTTGATGCCCATATTGTATTTTTAGGCTGATATTTTTTATTTTTTTATATTTCTCGTTTGTGCTCATCTTTTTTTAAATCGCTAGGTACTAATTTCCTGTAATTGGCTATTATATAATCGATATTTCTTTCATATTTTCCGTTCTTCCAATTTTGAAGATAAGAAGGGGGGGACATAAATATTTTTGTGGTTTTTTAACATTTCTCGAATCCAGTGCCAGAAAAAAATAGTAAAAGTATATATTTTTACTTCTCAATTTTT
Source organism: Ypsolopha sequella (assembly GCA_934047225.1). Classification (NCBI taxonomy): domain Eukaryota; kingdom Metazoa; phylum Arthropoda; class Insecta; order Lepidoptera; family Ypsolophidae; genus Ypsolopha; species Ypsolopha sequella. The sequence continues at coordinate 25,299,067 of OW204003.1, forward strand.
AATATCTACTATTTGATACCCATATTGTACTTTTAATATTTTTTTTAGACCGTGATATGTGTGCAAATAATGCTATTTTTGTGCCAAACTTCATGTCTTTATCTTTAACGGTGCTAAAGTTATGAGGCTGTGACATACGGACGGATGGACGGACGGACGGACAACGGAGTCTTACCTTAAAGGTTCCTTTTGTACTATTTAGGTTTTAGGTACTGTGGAACCCTAAAAATTAAAAGGAATATTTAAGCTCGTTTGCAATTTGTTTTACCCACGAACTACTAAGAGATCAGTGTGTGACAAGTAGTATTAGAGAGGGAGACGCACGCAACCAAGTTGTTGCCTCAAATATTGTACCGTCTAGCCTTAAAGCGATGCATCCGAAATCAAATGATTTAGTTCTTATCGCGCGTAAAATGGATCTCGAAGCTTTTACCTTTGCAGATCACCAAATGACTTTAAATTATTAAAAAATATGACATAGTTTGCACTACGGCAGCAACGCGCGGGCGCGGCATGGATCGTCAAAGGAACCACATGCAGGTATTAGTTCTTTGACAAACGCCGCCACACGCTGCGCCAACTTTGCGAGCCATCGCACAGTGGCAGGTAAATTGCGTTTTATGCACATAAGTACATATATTTAAAATTTCGAATATGAGAATGAACAAAAAGTTTTAACTATAGAACTTCAAAACTAATCCGAGTCAAAATCAGACTCCTCAGTCAGATTTTCAAAATCTGAGTCCATCATACCCAATGCATCACATTTTATTTTTAATTTCGAACCACTGTGCGTGAGGAGAAATTTTCCCTCGTGTATTTTGAACAAGCTGGTAGGTAAATACAACACTGCATTTTTTTTTCGTTCAAAAAAGAAGCGTAATTTACCTGCCACTGTGCGTCGCTATGAGCGGCTAAACACAATCCTGTGGCCTCATTTATCGCCATAAACGAACGCTGGCAGCGTCGTCGCTGAGAGCGTCATCGCTACTAGCTTCCACGCTAAGAGCGTGAAACCTGTGGCCCACGCACAACTGTTTCACTGCTCGACGTTGTCACATCCCGTGGCGCGGAAACTTTCATGTCGTCTATCTTAGAGCATGTACCAATCGTCTATAGTTTTGTATTCAGCTAAAATAAAGCTATGAAAGTAATCAGTTCTAGCGCAGGGAGACGGGGGGGGGGAGCGGATCGAGTGGAAATGTTTTAGGAAGATATTATTCAGATCTCCTTATTGAAGCGATGACGCGAACTTTAATGGACTTCAGCATTGAATTGTTAACACCCCTCTCTGCCTCGTGGCCCCTGCCTCCTCAGACAAGGGGGGCAAGTTTATTCTGATCTGTAATCTTTCGAGCCCGGACCTTCCCGAACCTTTTACATTTTCATCCCGTTAAACATACAATTGCCTTTTTAACTTCTTTCTAAACCGTAATAAAAATAAGATAAAGTGGACTTTTAAAAATTCATTGGAAAATGGTCATTTCGGAACAGGATTTGATAAAATTATATATAGTAAAACAACACTGCTGTGTGTTTTTTATGAATTTTTAAAATTTCATAGTAAGGCTTATTCAGGTTGTAATTTATCGCCATAAATTACTTAAAAGTTGATTAATTGTCACAATTATGTCGGCATTATTTTATTACAATGTTCAAAACCCTTTCACGCGCTGAACGAAATCGTTAAAGGTGTTACTCGGTGAAACATCTACTCGGGTGTAACATCTACGCGGGTGAAACATTTACTTGGGTAAAAAATATCTACTCGGGTGAAACATCTAGTCGGGTGTAACGTCTACTCGGGTGAAACATCTACCCGGGTGAAACATCTACTCGGGTGAAAAACATCTACCCGGGTGAAACATCTATGTTATCACAATCATACTGTAAAGACACGCCAGTAAGTACTACACCCTGGAGAGCTATTTCAAATCTCCATAAGTGGTTTAATAAGTATCCAGTAAAATAGTATGAAAATCCATTACATACCATTTGTTCGGTTTTATGCTGATGCACCGAACACGTGATATGCAAGCGGCATGCGACGAGTTAACTAATTCTTAATTTGAACAAATCAGTGCATCAATCGGTGCCGTCGCGACCGGGTGCATTCACATAACATTTCTCAACATTTAAACCAATTATAATAACTTTGCATAAAAGATTCAATAAAACTTCTTTGATAATAATCTAGACTTTTAAATAACATTTACAACAGACACTAAATTCGTTCCCGTTACATTGGTCCTTCAAACCTTTGAGACCCCGCGCGTGGTGTATAAAGAACAGTACAAAACGTGTTAGGTGTCAATGAACTAGTGAAACATTTGGTGAAACGGATTGCAGTGTCAACAACAAGGATTGCAGGAGGTTGCGCATTGACGGCTTTCTACAACCAACAGCGGTAACATTAAAAGGAGAAACTCAAGTAAGATCGATTCTTTAATACATCAACATTAAATACCTACACTTCTCGCATCATGTCACTGGAAGAACAATATGATCGCTTGGAAGAGCTTAGCAGATATTGGGAAAACTTCAAAAAGGACAGCCAGGAGAGGAAGAGTAAGCAGGATTATTATAAGAATCATCAAGAGTTGAATGAAGAAGGAGAAGACTCCGTATATAACACCTTATTCAATCAGTATGAAAAACAATTTAATAACCTGAAGAGGGACACCAATAAAAAAATGTGGTCAGCTTCTTACAAAGATAAGGTTACACCGAAATTAGAAATACTTTCTTTCAGTGGAAATTTCAATCAGTGTATGTCGCTCAAAGATTTATTCACGGACGCCGTTCATAACAACAGGATAATACCCAACACTCAGAAGATGCAAATTTTGAAGACCAAAGTTAAAGAGGAAGCTGAGAGATTGATACAACATTTACATATAAGTACCGAAAAATATGACTCGTGTTGGGAAATTCTCAATCACCGTTATAATAACAAGAGGATGATCTTCACTTCTCTTATGAACATCCTGTTAGCTTTGCCTAACATTAAACATAACTCCGTAACATACATAAAAATAATGCATGATGTGACGCTGCCATTGAACATTGTCATTGTCAAAAATTAGACCAAGAGACCTACAACGACTACTTGGAATCAGTAAAAAATCCACGTAAGTTACCTATCCTACAAGAGCTTTTAAACTACCTCGAGAGCAAATTTACTACCCTGGAAACAACCGCTCGTAGAAAAGTCTAATCCTAATTCCCAAAAACAATATTTTCATAATTCCAATAACAATAAAAGTTCGTCTAATTTTCAACAAACATCGACACACCTAGACGGACAGGAAACGGGCAAATTGCGAAATCATACAACGTAACAAGGTCAGGAGGACACACGTGCCCACTATGCAAGAACCAACATGGCTTGTATAATTGTAAGACATTTTTACAATTACCTCACGACAAGAACATATCGACAGTGAAGAAATTTTGAATTTGTATGAATTGTTTGTTTTCACACAATGGCAATGACTGCACTTCTACACACACATGCTGAAAGTGCTCCAATCAACAAAATTGGCTGTTGCACGATGCATTAACTAGGTCAATGACTCGAACATCGGCACAGCACCAAACCATTGCCACCACGTCCAAAAACAATGAACCGTGCACTTCTCATGTGTCTCAGGACAACTGCTCGGAGATATTTATTGGCCACTGCGCAGTTAAAGATTAAAGAAGCCGATGGTTGCTATCACGTCATGAGGGCCCTAGTAGACCAAGGGTCACAGAAATCCCTGATAAATGAGCACGCAGCTCAGGTGCTGGGGGTCAAGCGTCATCAGTGGAAAGGAGTGATCTTTGGCGTAGGCCAACGGGAAAACAATTGCAAGGGCAAAATGGAAATAACATGTGCGTCTTTGTATAATGAGTATCGTTTTGACACAGAGATCTTGATCATGAACAGTCTTAAAAAAAAATTGCCTAACAAAACATTTATGAAACCATCATGGTCGAATATTAAAAACATTAATCTAGCAGATCCAGAATTCTACATCAGTCGTCCCGTGGACTTACTACTGGGGGCAGATATTTATTCAAACATTTTATTGAGTGGCCTAATCAAGGGCGAGGACGCAACACACCCTGTAGCTCAACAAACTAGGCTAGTTGCTATGCGGCACCGCCCCAACATTTTATTCTAATGTTATTATGACCAACCTGGACGAGGTACAACAGTTTTGGGAGAATGAGGACACAATAGAAGATAGTGATTTGTCAGCAGAAGAGCTAGCCTACGTAAAACATTATGATGAGACTATGAGAAGGACTCCAGATGGGAGGTATGAAGTTCGCCTTCCCATGAAAGCAAACTTTGAGGAACACCTCGGAGATTCAAAACAAAAAGCAACAGCACAGTTGCTAAGTCAAGAAAGAAAGTTCAAAAGACAACAATACTTGGCATTGACCTATAAAACATTTATGAGAGAATATCACGAATTGCAACATATGGAACAAGTAAACATGAACTCGAAACCTGAGTGTTATTTAGCACATCATATCATTGAAAGAAAGGAATCAATAACCACCAAATACAGGGTGGTACTAAATGCCTCGGGAAAAACATCTACAGGAATGATATGATGTATAAAGGGCCTAACTCACAACAAGATTTACAAATGCTGTTATTAAAGTGGAGACAATATCAGTACGCCTTTACTGCCGATATTGACAAAATATATCGACAAATCTTGGTGTACAGACAAGACACGCCGTTACAGAAGATTGTCTGGAGAGATTCACCTGAACAAGTAATTCAGTCCTACGAGTTGTTAACAGTTAACAGGCACTAAAGCAGCCCCTTTTTTAGCCATGCAAACGCTAAAGAGACTAGCTGCTGACTAGAGAAGTTCATTCTCTGAAGCGGCCAAGATCCTGGAAAGTGCTTTCTATATGGACGACCTGCTACATGGCGCACATACCATCGAACAGGGAAAACAATTGGTTCGGGACCTTACCCTACTATTACGGTCGGGAGGGTTCAATTTACAAAAATGGTCCTCTAAGAACAAAGAAATATTAGAAAACATTCCCGAACAACAAAACGCTGAACATATATTGAACCTAATGGATAAGTTTCAGTTCAAAGTTCAAATCACAAATACACAGAAACTAACTAAACGAATCCTACTTTCTGAAATATCAAAATTATTTGATCCACTAGGCTGGTTGTCGCCAGTGATCGTAAAACTAAAATTATTATTTCAAAAGGTATGAAGATCGAATAGTTAATGGGACGATGACGTCATACCAGAGGTTTATAAAGAGTGGTCTAAGTTACAAGCGGATTTATCAAACTTAAACACCTACAAGATACCTAGATGGATTGGTAGCGGAGAATCGGACGTCATCGAATTACACGGGTTTTGTGATGCATCACTAGAGGCGTTCGCCTGTGTCGTGTATATCCGAGTCAAACAAACACAACAAGTAATCCTGATCGCTATTATAGTTATAATAACCTATATTAAGTTACCAAGGCTTGAACTGAGAACCCTAAAAATATGGTACTATCTCTTTCAGTTCAAATACCGAAGGTAAAATTATATAATTAAACTAAATATATATATAAATAAAAAACTATATATACCTAATTAAACTAGTTTCCTCCTAACCATTCAAGTCTGTTATAACAAATATCGCCACATCACTCCACTAGTACATGGCCCCGCTTGGATTGTATTGTGTACCCTGAACTACACTCACACACTCGCGACTGTACCCTCTCTCTACCTACTCGCACTCGAATCACAAATCAATCAATCTCTAAAAGGTCCTTCGACAAAGGAATGTATTCAAGTATTCATATCAGGCCCTTAGTACCGCGCCTACTGCGCCGCCCGCCAGCCCTTTCAGGCCCTGGCATCTGCGCTCGTAGCTGGACTGCTACGACCGCTACGACACTACACAATGCTACGTGCTACGCTAGTGCACACTGGTCTGTGTCAGTGCGACTGCTACGTAATGTGGTTTGTTGAAGGATCTCGTTAAACACGAACAACTTCATATTATTTTTCTTATTTTTGAATAAAAAGTATTAAATTAATGTGATTTATGGCAAAACGCGAAAATAGTTAAATAATAATAATAGCCTCTTAAAGTCCAACCCTACGTCCGAGCCGAACAGCAGGCGACGTAAGAGGCGGACAACGTGTACAAAACTTACACGGCTAACAGGGCAATGGCAATCTCTCTTCATGATGGAAAGGAATTATGGCATGCGTATAGGGCCGCTACCTGGGGGTGATCGCCAGGGCGCGTCTGGGGCTGGTGCTGGACGTAGCAGCATGCGAGCCGCCAGCACAAACCGTAGACTGGTCCAACCACCTGACCAGTCCACCAATCCACCATCACCACCAGTTGGCTTGGTGTCGCCAGGGTCTTCACAGGCCCAGCATTTGGCACTCGCCGCTGGTGAGAGAGTACGGCGCATGAGGTGGTCTAGCGAAATGAACGCCAATGCAACGGGACATCGAGCAGTAATGTTCCGCAAATTTCTGTTGCTGGAGCCCTCGATAACTGTTACGGAACAAAACCTAGCGGACAGAGGTCGGTATATACAGCGCTCTAACGTATTTAGCGCTGCCGAACTCGAACAACTGAGACGCGAGACTGATCCTGTAATGGATAATGCACCACATATTAAAGGTGTCTCTTAGTATTCAACCAAATGGCAATGATGATACAGAACTTAATCCACAAAATGTCACAGAAGAAAACATTGCAGAAACGGTCTCCCAGGATTTAGAGCAAATAAGGAGCATATTAGAAGAGATGATTGTAGAGTATTGCCAAGTGCCTCTGAAACTGAGGCCTCGGCTTCCCCGAGTGCCTCTAAGCATCAAGGTTCGGGATGTCGTTGGGGCCATTAATCAGATGCTGCCTCCATTTCTGGAAAGCAGCATCGTTCTCTGGGATACGGATACGGTTCTATTCAGCGCCGCTATGGCAGTTTGCCGGATAGTTGGCATTCGTATGCCAGGTACTGGATCAATCACTCCCAGAAGTGGTCAGATACCAGCCTGGCAACGCAGAATTAACCACCGTACCACCAGATCAAGGATCCTTATCGGCAAACTGACTAGCTTCAGGTCAGGTAACACGAGGCATAGAGTAATGCGCTTTGTTGCGGAGGCATTTGCTGGTCAAGACATTGATATATCGCACCCAAACTTTACCCAAAACCTAACAGAGCGCATCGACTACCTGAAGCAGAAGATTGCTGCTTAGGGTAAGCGATTAAGGCGATACTCTGAAACGGTAAAGGTAAAGCGTCCGGAAATGAGATCGATAAGCGCTCGACCGGAGCAGGCTGATGTAGTTGCCTTCTGGTGAAGCCTATGTTCACAGCCTGTCACTCATCAGGAGGGCCCGTGGTTCGAAGCTGTCGAGGGAGCATGTGCGTCTATCACACCAATGAACCCAGTCAGAATCTCGAAAGAGGACGTAACTGATGCGGTCCGTGAAGCCCCGAACTGGAAAAGTCTAGGACCAGACGGACTGCAGCATTACTGGCTGAAAGGATTCTGGCGTTCCCATGCTACCCTCGCAAGGCAATTCCAACAGGCCCTTGACGATGGGACACACCTGAACTTCTTAACTACCGGAGTCACTCACTTAGCTCCAAAAAGCGAAGATACCGCGGATTCATCGAAATACCGCCCCATCACGTGTCTTTGTACTCTATACAAGACGCTTACTTCCGTTCTGAGCTCCAAGATTTCTCAACACATTGTTGAAAATCACATCATCTCGGATGCTCAAAACGGATGTAGGGGTGGTAGCCACGGTAGCAAGGAGCTGCTCCTCATTGACGCGGTCGCTGGCAAACTGGTCAGACGCAACCATCGGAACCTCGCCGCCACCTGGATAGACTACAAAAAGGCTTTCAACTCGGTCTCCCACTCATGGCCTTCATGGTCTTTGAGCTGTACAAAGTCGACAATACAGTTCAACGCTTCCTTGAAGCATGTATGGGGCAATGGAGTACTATCTTTAGTCTCGCAGGCGAGGAAAAGACTGATACCGATGACCAAATACGGATAAAAAGGGGTATTTTCCAGGGTGATTGTCTGGGCCCACTTTGGTTTTGCTTGTCGCTGAACCCTTTGAGTCAACTTTTGGAGGAATCAGCGGCAGGCTTTCAGTTTCGGAGGGGAGGAATGCAGATATCGCACCATCCCTACATGGATGACCTGAAGCTTTTTGGCCCCACAGCTCAGGAACTGGAGGAGTTGTTGAAGATCACTGATGACTTCAGCAACTCCAACAGAATGGAGCTAGGGGTCGACAAGTGTGTGGTCTTGCATGTGGAGAGGGGGCATGTTGTCCGCTCCGATGGAGTCGATGTCAGCTCCAATCGATTGAAATCCCTTTCCAAGACTGAAACATACCGGTATCTGGGCATGTCCCAAACAATCGGTGTGAATGAAGCAGACATGAAACATGCCGTTTGTGGGGTAATTTATAATCGCCTGACAAAAGTGCTTGAGAGCTTTTTGTCGGGCGGAAATAAGGTATGAGCTTGATAGCAATTTGTGCTTATGCCACTGACTACGACAAGTCATAGCCTTCATTGCCGGCTACGATAATGGAAACACATCAATAACTTTGTAAACTATATACAGTCTGTCATTTAAGAGTTGAAATTAATTGAGGCCATGACTACCGTTTAGATGGCAACACAAGTATGACTGTATGATTTTGATACTTGATCTTTTCATTTATGATAACCTAAAGTTGCACTTGTTATATATCTATTAATATTAAATATTATTTGTTGCATGGCGTGTACATTAATTATCTTCTGGCAATTCTTAATTTGATTTGTAAAAAAATTTAATAAGTGATAATTTTTTTTATATTACCATGATAATTACCTAACTGTTAGAATGTTAACTTTTAAATGTTAGATTTAAAATAAATTTAATAAACTTAGACTTAAGGTGTTAATAAGTTTCAAAAACGACATTTATTGTTTATTGCAATATTGTAAAAAACAATGAAATAAAAAGAAAAACAAAACAAAAAAAGTAAATTTCACTCATCATAATTTAATCAAAACCTCTAAATATTCCACGCCTGACATATTTACTTCTTCATCCTCTTCCTCTACAGCAATGTCCTCCAGTTCTGATTCGTCACTGATGGTGTCATCTCCAACAGGTATAATCAATTTGTCAATAATGTCATAGAGGGTCATTCCCCTCTCATGGTATTCTCTTTTAATTTTTATAACGTGATCACAACAGCTTTTCCACTCTTCTGAAGTGACAGTATTAAATGCATCTTCAGCGAGTTGCTTCACGTTTTGCGCTCCTACATTTCATGCAGCACTTCTTTTTTTTACAAGTGCCCATATCAATTCAATTGGATTTAGGTCGCATTGGTAGGGTGGAAGTCTTACCACAGTATGCCCATGCTCTCCCAGAAGTTCATCTATTAGGTAGACCGGCTCTGCTCTGTAAAATATTAGCAAGGCATTAGCGACAAATCCTTTTAAACTTCCAGCGTGGACAATGATCCACCTTTTTTCTTTACTTACATCTTTTGTAACGCCTTTATTTTTTGTTGATTGCCAACATTTTGTTACTTTATAAGATGCATGTATTTAGTTCTCATCTAGATATAAACAATTTTTTTGCAGCTCTTCAGGCAAATTCCTATTATCTAGTATTTGTGTTAAGTAGTGTTCTCTTTTGGCAGCAATCACAGGTTTTTCTACTAGAGCAGTTCTGTCGGATTGTCATTTTTTATATTTAATGAAATCAATTTCTGTCTCAAATGTTCATGACTCCCATCATAGCCCAGATCTTCTTTTACGACACGTAATAGTGTAGGCACTTCTTTTTTTACTGTGTATAAAAAATGAATTTTTTGCCGGATTTGCACACAGGTCAAAATCATCCAGTCTTTTTTAGTCGACCAGTTCGGATCTTTGCAGGTGTCTCAAATTTGCCATCACTCGACATCCCTTCAATGACAATTCGCCGAACAGTTGATTTGGAGACTCCTAAAAATATTAAAAAACATAGTATTATTTTTCTCTCGTGTTTCAATTTATGCTCTATTGTCAACTTCAATGCATATTTAAAAGAACATGCTTAAATCTATACTGGGAATAATAACTTAGTTACAACTTATATATATTAAAGGATCAAAATTAGTCAGTTTTCTTACAATCCTACTGTAAAATATAACCTCAAAGTTACAAGTTCAATGCAAAAAATATAGTTGAAATTAGGTGAAATATACATAGATACGCTGTAAAATCTATAGAGCTGAGCACAACAATACAGTAACTGAAACATACATACCAGTTAACGCTTCAGTTCGACCGATAATATCATCAAGCTTTAGATTCAGCTTCCCATCATGATATTCCTTTAAATTGCTGGTACACTTTAAATATGACTGTTCTGGCACCACTTTTAGTTGTTTTAGTCATGATGACCACTTTCTTGATGAATAAACGATTATTACATAGTTTACAATGAATAAAACTAAATATTTTCAAGAATTTTTCACAGTGAACTTGGAGTTTGACACCTTATTCACTTTTTTTTAGGGTTGCCAAGTGCCAACTATTTTTATTTTCGCAATCATTAATTTCTACTCTTTATTGGCAGACTATAACCGGCTCAGGCCTTAGAGCCCATTGCCGGCTTCGGCTCCGGGCCTCATTGCCGGCTCCGGCTATAAACCCCATTTCCGGATCCGGTGGCGGACCCCACTGCCGGCTCCGGCTGCGAACCCCATTGCTGGCTCCGGCCGAGGATCCCACCACAATACAACATGATAAAAGTAAGCTTTAAACTGCGTAGATAAGTAAATACCCAATAACTAGTCTGAACTTTAATATGATTACCCCAGTATTTGAAAACATAATACTTAATAATAAATTCGGCAAAGTATTGCAAGTCTGAAATAACTATTCTGATGGAATGACAAAGGAAAACACAAAATTAACAAACACTCTCTGAGACACGGTGTGGTAACAAAGTCTGAAAATCAAATGGGTAACGTTTGTATGGTTTATTGGGTCGCTGATCACGAAAACGACAACGTGAAAAAGGTTTTTTCAATACATGTGCTCGTAAAGGCCCACTTTTTATCCATCAAAACCGAACAGAAAGTCGATTATTTTGCCCTAGGGCTTTATTATTGTTATTTTTTTAAATTTATTTACATTGGTTGGCTAACCTGCAGCCTTTTCTGTGTACCATAGACGTTATCCTTTTTTTTCCACCGTTTAACGGCTCTGGATACAGTCCTTTTGAGCCAATTATAATTTAAAGTTCACAAGATTATATTTGTTTTCATTTCCTCACACTATGCATTGAAAAATGTAGTATGATACACGGGCGTAAGAGCAATAAATTACTCGGTTACGTTTAAAACACTCGCTACGCTCGTGTTTTAAATCGTTCTCGTAATTTATTCCTTTGCGCCCTTGTAGCATAAACTACTATTATAGAATTCAACCCCTATAAGAGGGAAATGGGGTGACAAAGTCTGAAAACCAATATGGGTATCGTTTGTATGGTTTATCGGGTCGCTGATTACGAAAACAACAACGATTACTAAATCCAACGTAGTGGATGTGAAATACCATCATCCCCTGTTGCGGTGCGATGGGTAAATGTGTAAATATCAGTATAGGTGTCGTTTTTACGGTTTTTTGGGACGTTTATTACGAAAACGGCATCGATTTTGCAATTTAATATAGTGGACATGAAAATTCTTGAAAGTATGTGTGCCAGAGCAAATCGGCTGTAACAGACACAGACAGCCACACAAATGATCTTAGTATTATATTGATATTTAAAATGATCCTATTAGGGTTCCATTTTTTCCTTTTGATGTATCTATCGATCTATTTATCCACAATCTATCTATCTATCTATCTGTCTATCTATCTGTCTATCTATCTATATATCTATCTATCTATATCTATCTATATCCAAACAAAATATCTTTGGAACGGAAGGTAGTACATCCCTAGGGGTTGGACCACGGGACGCCAAAAAAAGTTTTTTTTTTATGACAAAACTTTGACGGCCTGTAGCTCCCAAACGGCTAAAGTTAGACCCATGTTGAAGGGTGTCTAGGAAAAGGTCTCGACGAGATCTGTCTGCCGAAAATGTCACAACTTGATAGTCACATATCTCCCAAATGGCTGATGCTAGACCCATGTTCATGGTACTCTAAGATAAACTTTTAACAAAAAAATAGTAACCGACTTCAATAGTAACAGCAGTCATTCACTAAAAAGTTAATAATCTGTATATATAAAATTCAAAGTCCTGACTGACTGACTGACTGACTGACTGACTGACTGACTGACTGATATATCAACGCACAGCCTAAACCGCTGGTCCTAGAGACTTGAAATTTTGCATATAGATACCTTATATAGTGTAGGCATCCACTAAGAAAGGATTTTTCAAAATTCACCCCCTAAGAGGGTGAAACGGGCGTCCAAAGTTTGTATGGGGAAACAAGATTAGTTAGACTATTTTATTCGAGACTTCACAAGAGTACTCCTATCTATAAATGAGTAAACATATGTTTCAGGTTTTTTCAGAATTCCACCCCTAAAAGGGGGAAATGGGGTGACAAATTCTGAAAATCAACATGGGTATCGTTTGTATGGTTTATCGGGTCGCTGATTACGAAAACAACAACGATTTTAAAATCCAACGTAGTGGACGTAAAAAAGGCATTTCCTGAATTCAACCCCTAAAAAGGGGAAATGGGGTGACAAAGTCTGAAAACCAACATGGGTATCGTTTGTATGGTTTATCGGGTCGCTGATTACGAAAACAACAACGATTTCTAAATCCAACGTAGTGGACGTGAAATACCATCATCCCCTGTTGGGGTGCGATGGGGTTGATATGTTGAAATGTGTAAATATCAATATGGGTGTCGTTTTTATGGTTTTTTGGGACGTTAATTATGAAAATGGCATCGATTTTGAAATTTAATATAGTGGACATGAAAATTCTTGAAAGTATGTGTGCCAGAGCAAATCGGCTGTAACAGACGAACAGACAGACAGCCACACAAGTGATCCTATTAGGATTCCATTTTTTCCTTTTGAGGTATCTATCTATCTATATATCCACAATCTATCTATCTATCTATCTGTCCATCTATCTATCTATCTATCTATCTATCTATCTATATCTTTCAATATCCCAGCAAAATATTTTTGGAATGGAAGGTTGAAAGGGTTGGACCACGGGGTACCAAAAAAAATTCTTTTTTTATGTGAAAACTCTGACGGCCTGTTTCTCCCAAACGGCTAGACTTAGACCCATGTTGATGGGTGTCTAGGAAAAGGTTTCGACGAGATCTACCCGCCGAAAGTGTCAAAACTTTACAGGCCCGTATCTCCCAAACAGCTAATGCTGTAATAATAATGACCCATGTTCATGGTACTCTAAGAAAAGGGCTCGGCAAGATCTAGATGACGTTAAAAAAAAAGTCGAAAAAAAAAATTGCCAAACATTTGATCGGCCATATCTCCCGAACGGCTAATCGTAGGGAGTTCGGGTTTCAACTATTGTGATCGGTCAAGCTGGGGCTACATGACCAAAAAAAATTAAACAGTTTTGACAGTTTTTTGACAGGTCCAAAAAAAGTATTCCGATTTGCATAAAACTCAAGGGGCATTCGGGGTCGCCAATTACGCTGCTGTATTCAAATTTGAAATCTTTTGACAACTGATAGGGATTTTGACACTCTTTCGGAAAAACATTGATCGGTGAGTCCCCGTGTTTGGCATTCTGGTGAGGCCGAAAAACGAGCATGTGAGGACGGAGAACGCGCCCGCGAGGCCGAAGGCCGAGCAGGGCGCGTTCGTAGTCTGAGCATGCAAGTTTTTCGGCCGAGCACTACACCTTGACTCCCAGAGGGAGTGAGAGCACTTATAATGTTTGTTTCTGAAAAAATGTAATTTGTTTCCTGTAAGCCACGCGGGCGAAGCCGCGGGCAGAAGCTAGTAATTCTATAAAGGCTGATGGTACCGAAACAACACTTTTGCCGACTTCTTTCTTACTTAAGCAGATGATTAAAATTAATTAGAAAACAAAAGATAGTGTTGACTGGATACGCGGCTCAGCTTTCAGCCTCGCCAAACATGCTATACTAAGGAATTAAATCAGTTATCAAAGACAACCAAAGACACATTAGCAGAGGATTAATTCAGAGAACAAAAAATAGTGTCGATCTGCAAAACGGCTCGGACGGAAACGTGTCTTGGTCTTCGGCCTCGCCAAAAACACTTTACATATGGACCAAATTAGAGATGATGAGAACCAGAAACACTTTACCAAATCAAAGTCAGGTCAACTACTAAAACTAAAAATATTTACAGATTCGATACGACTTTACAAAACTTAATCAACGCGGGCGAAGCCGCGGGCAAAAGCTAGTAACTATTAATTATTTGAGTATTTATCTCAGGTAGAAATCTTTTAATTAGATAAGTTAAGAGTTTAATTAACAATTTGATCAAAATACAATATCCTGTCAAGCTTATAATTCTTGGGTCATGCCTGTTCTCATGTACACATTCGGAGTGCTCAGATGGACTCAGACCGAACTAGATGCTCTGGACAGAAAAGTCCGCACAACCTTGACCCTTCATAGGATGCATCATCCGAGATCGTCGGTCATGAGACTGTATCTCCCGCGGAAATGTAGTGTACGAGGCCTTTTAACCACCAAGGCTATGCACAACCGTGAAATATGCAGTCTCAGGGATTATTTACTGTCTAAAACGGATGATGCAATCCATAAAAAAGACGTGACATGCGATAAAGGACTCACTCCTTTGTCCTTAACCAGCGAGGAATGGCGCGACCCGGTTGTATTAAGCACCGCTGAACGAGAGTCTGTGTGGCGAGGAAAGGAATTGCACGGGAGGTTTCACAAGGCCCTTCACGAGCCTCACGTTGACAAAAAAACCTCCCTGCATTGGCTGCGCTTCGGTGACCTCTTCGGGGAAACCGAGGGTTTTGTCTGTGCAATACAAGATCAGGTGATCAAGACGCGTAACTACCGGAAATACATTATCAAGGATGGGACCCAGGACATCTGCCGGGCATATGCCCATGCTGGAGAATCTCTTCGACATGTTATTTCCGGTTGTTCCGCTCTTGCCAACACTGAGTTTCTGTACAGACACAACCAAGTGGCAAAAATCCTTCATCAAGAACACGCCCACAAGTACTGCCTCGTAAATCAGAAGGTGCCATATTATAAGTACTCACCGGCGCCAGTACTAGAAAACGACCGTGCCAAGCTCTACTGGGATCGGTCTGTCATCAACGATAGGACTATTCTCACGAATAAACCTGATATCGTGTTGATGGATCGGGCGCAGTCTCGGGTGTTTTTGGTGTATATCACAAAATTCCACACGATGAGAACCTCGTTAAAGCCGAAACCGAGAAGAGGAGGACGTATCTCGACCTGGCTCACGAGGTTAGCGACATGTGGGGGGTGGTATCCACCGAAATAATCCCAGTTGTTTCATCCGCGAACGGGTTAATACCAACCAGCTTCGAAACCAACCTGAGACGGTTGGGATTCCGCGGCAGTTCGCTTCCAGCGCGGATGCAGAAGGCGGTTCTGCTCGATACTGCTCGCACCATTTGCTAGTTTCTTTCCCTGGGGCTCTGAACCTCGGTCGACTGTGCTTCTGCCAAGGGATGTACCGTCTCTCTCTCTTTACATTCTTTTAGCCAAGAGGGAGAGGCCCATTTAGCATTCCATCCTCATAGCTTACTCCAAGCTGCTTCCTTCCTGGCAATAGTTTGTCAACTGTGGAGGACTGTCCGTTAGTGTATCTCAATGATACATTGAGGGCGAGGCCTCCATGGATGCAGCCATCTCACATTTAGATTAAATGGTACCAAAGGCCTCTTCAATGTTGGCTTCGGCCCCATGAATGCCTTTCAAACGACCGGGTTCCTATGGGCCCGTGACTGAAAATTGTACCTACATAATAATAATAATAATAAAGGCGTAGGGATGTGACGACCCTATCGCCCTCTGGTACGTCCAGTACGTTCAGTGCAATCAGTCACCGCAAGGCGGCTTGTGGCGAGCCGATGGTGAGTGGTGACACCACGGACCCTACATCCAGGGGACACATACACACATGAGCTTACACACTCACTTACACACAGCAACACACATATACCTACATACTTCTAACTTATTACACCGTTTGGGAGCTACGATGCAACAGATGGATACACATATACCTACATACTTCTAACTTATTACACCGTTTGGGAGCTTTGATGCAACAGATAGATACACAGAATATCTTATTAACCCCTCTGTTTGTTTCAGGGGTTAAAAAGATGTTACTGAAAACATTTATAAATCATACAAAAGTATATATGTAAACGAGTAGTAGATAAACATTTGGCCAAGTGCGAGTCGTACTCGCACACAATGGGTTGCATACCACCACACAATATGGCTACAGAACCCTAAGAACATTATGGTAAATAACAACAAAGTAGTATAGTAAAAACAAGCTGCTAAAATGGTAGCACCTAACAAATATTTCGGCACCCTCTGAGTACGGAACCCTAATTTTTATTATTTGTTGTTTTACTTAAGAGTATGTTCTACAACTGCCCAAATTTGAAACCTGTATGTTAGAGCTGAAACAAATTACATTAAAATGTGCTACTTTTTCGAGTTTTTTTTATTGGCCCAGATGGAACACTATTCTGTGAAAATTTCAACTGGCTATACCTGTAATAGCTGAAGCTATATACGAGTACCTTTGTAACAGAAACACAGACAGACAACGCAGGCTTAGTAATAGTGTCCCGTTTGGCACCGTTCGGGTACGGAAAATTAAATGAAATGAAATGAAAAATGAATCAGTTTTGCCGACGTCGTGAGTCGCAGATAGAACCCGCAACGCAGCGATGGACGGGACGGAGGGTGGTGACACCGAACACACATTATAAATATGATGTTTCTTCAGTTCAGGTTCATAATGAGCTCCAAGTGACCACTTGAGCATACAGTGACTATATGGTAACTTGACCATATTATGTTCACTTGGAGCTCATTATGGACCTGGACTGAACAAACAACACTGACTGACACGACCTGACCTGATTCATAATAATATGATCATTTAACAAATGACTTAAACGTAAATTTATAATCAAATCCCAATTTACAGTAACAAAATATTCAGGATCGGAGCACTCTGCATGATAACGCCACCTAGCGCAGGCTGACTAAATCCTCCCTAAAAAGTCTGATTCATGATTCAAAATATACTTGTTATACATTTTATATCAATAGATGTCAGCGGTTTTATATCAATAGATGTCAGCGGTTTTCTAACCAACTTAAAATACCTATATGTCATATAATATTTTTCTATTCGCATGATGACGATCCCACTAAGGGGTCGAAATATAGTGTTTTAAAAATGTTTAATTAAGTAATTATATTTAAGCAAAGTACAGAATACAAAAATAAAAAGCCCTTATACGGTATTTTATAAAAAATATTTTATTACCATATTTTAAATATATGTGTCGTAGACTAACTCCGTCAAGCCGTCACCTAGATACGGTTGTTGACATGTTTTGCTTGTCACTTAAATAAATATTGTGATGAAAGAATAATGCTTTTACATTTGATTAATTATACAATATTTTGGCGACGAGGATGGAGGAATTAGATCGTCTTACTCGCTTACGGTCTGCAATACGCGGCCAATTGACGAAACTAAGCTTACAATTGGAACAAATACAAATTACATCGGATTTCGAAGTAATAAAAGATTGTCAAATCTCGAAAACTATGAGAAAAAATTCGATAATATTCAAAGCGATATAGAAGCTCAGACTGAAAATTTAGAACTAGAAGTCGAACAACGACATACAACAGAAGAAAACATTTTACAATTAAAGTTGAAGTTACACAACTTGCGCCCTACTACTGCTACCGAAGCACCCTCTACGTACATGACAGCGGTACAACACGCTAAGAATTTCGAAGGCACTCCGATACAGAGTTCTGTACACTTAACGACCCAACGTGAAACGCAACCCAGACTCAACTTCATGCCATTTCATGAGAAAGAATCATTTAAAAACTTCGTAAAAAGACTGTCAGTATATCTTCTGCTCAACAATGTAACTGACCCTAAAATGAAAGTTTACATGCTACTGTCTACATTACCCCCAGATTTACACGAAAGAATCCACAACCTTTGCTCCCCAGACGACCCGCTGAATAAGACATTTGAAGAACTTTCAGATATCTTAGATAATTTTATAGATCCGAAACCTAGCGTATGGGCGTCTCAACATACCTTCATATCCCGCTTACAACAGGCCGATGAATCAGTCGCTATCTACGAGTCAGAACTTAAGAAACTGTCACAGAACTGTGAATTTAAATGCCCGCACTGTAAGAAACCTACTCTCGATACATTCTTGTCACTGCAATTCATAAGAGGACTAAAAGATGGAGAGATTCGCACTAAAGTACTACAGGAAATCGAAACAACACCATTTTCTAAATTAATACATACTGCGACTTCGATGGAAATCGGGAAAAACGAAAATTCAACTATTTCTGCATCCATTCGTAAACAAGCAACAGACAACATGAACAGAATATCACAAGTACGCAATGAACCGCCGCACTCACCGAAGAACAGTTCAAAAAAAATTACCCATTACTATAAGAGACCTTAAGGGTAAATGCTACCGTTGCGGAAAAGACGACCACAAAGCAAATGACTGCGGTGCCATAAAAAGTACATGCCGCAAGTGTCAAAAGGAAGGTCACTTAGCCCGAGTCTGCTTGCAAAGACATGGACGTAATGAAACGAACATACTGGACACATCCACTAGCAGCCTCAGTGGCGATAGTACTGGTGAGATCAATCTAATTAAAAATGAAGTGTCAGACAAATACATTATTACTATCGACATTGAAGGTAAGAAGATCAATATGGAGTTTGACACTGGAGCAACGCTTTCTACAATTTCACTTAAAGACTACGAGAAACTAAACATAAACAAGAAGATATTGAGTACTAATATGACACTAAGAACATATACTGGCGAAATTTTCAAACCCATCGGTGTCGCACATGTCAAATGTAACTACAAATGTCAAACATTCTATGGAAAGCTATACATAATTGATAAAGAGGTCGAGCTGATTTTGGGTAGGAGCTGGATGAAAGAATTTAACATTAAACTTTCTGACATAAGAAGCGTCAAAATATGCCCGAAAGTACCGAAACTAGATAAATTGCTTGAAGAATACGATTCAACTGTTTTTAATGAAAACCTGGGTGAAATTCCAAATGTTCGAGGCCACTTGACTATTAAAGATAACTCACAACCAATATTTATCAAACCACGTAGGATTCCACACGCATTACGAACAAAAGTAGATGAAGAAATTGACAGACTGGAGAAACAAGGAATAATCACAAAAATCGATCACTCCGAGTGGGGTACACCTGTCGTGCCAATAGTAAAACCAAACGGAAGCATAAGGCTATGCGCTGACTACAAGATAACTTTGAATAAAGTTTTAAAGGATGAACAGTATCCAATACCCATAATTGAAGTCATCCTCATTGAAATGAACGGTGGAAAACTTTTTTGCACCTTGGACATTACTCAAGCCTACCTGAACATGGTTATGGACGAGGAAAGTGCCCTATTACAGACCTTAAGTACACACAAAGGTACTTTTAAGGTAAATCGGCTCATGTTCGGAGTCAAAGTAGCCCCAAACCTCTGGCAGAAATACATGGACAATCTATTACTGGGCCTCGAAGGAGTAAAATGCTTCTTCGATGATATCATAATCCAAGGATCTTCTGAAGAACAACTGCTTACAAGACTTAGACAAGTTCTGCAAAAACTCAAAGAAAGCAATCTTCGAATCAATAAAGACAAATGTCACTTTTTCAAACGAAGCATCAATTACTTAGGACACACAATAGACAAAAACGGATTACATAAAAACCCGGACAAGATAAAGGCAATTTCAAACGCCCAAAGCCCAACCAACGTCAAAGAATTAAGAACTTTCCTAGGGATGGCAAATTATTACAATAAGTTTATACCAAACCTTGCATCTATCACTTGCCCCCTAAACGAACTGTTGAAGAAAGGCACGAAATTTATTTGGACCACGAAATGTGAAGATAGCATGAAGATTATAAAGAAAGAAATACTTAGTGAAAGAGTCCTAATGCACTTCGATCAAAACAAACCTCTAATACTAGCTACAGATGCCTCTCCTACGGGCCTTGGTGCAATTCTGAGCCATAGACTACCAGATGGTTCTGAACGACCCATAGCATTCGCCTCCAGATCCTTGACTAATAGCGAAAAGAAGTATAGCCAAATAGACAAGGAAGCGACAGGTATCTTCTAGGGATTAAAAAAATTCTTTCATTACTGCTATGGCAGAAAGTTCACCCTTATTACCGACCACAAGCCCCTTACGTCAATCTTTCACCCGCATCAGACATTACCAACCTTAAGCACGATAAGATTGTTTCATTACGCACATTTCCTCTCCGGATTCGATTACAACATTGAATATAAAACTTCCGCAAAGAACGCGAACGCTGATTACCTTTCACGCTTTCCGGTTGAGAAAACTAAGGACAATAAGGTTGACCAACATTTTATTTTTCAACTGCAACAGATAAATACGCTAAATATTTCACCAGAAACTATTGCACAAGAAACAAAAGAAGACCCCCAATTACAAAAACTATTATTCACACTCCGATCTGGCATGCCACTCAGAGAATCGGGATATAAAGATAACGAATTAACGATACAAAATGACTGCATCCTAAAAGGTACAAGAGTCATGATCCCTTACAAATTACAAAAACGCATATTAGACGAACTACACACTGGACATATAGGGATTTTAAAAATGAAACTACTTGCACGAAGTTTCGTGTATTGGAAAAATATTGATAGAGATAAATTTGTAGATATATTAATAATTTGCAATATTCCGCTAAACACAGCGGACACAGTGTTTAGCGGAATATTGCAAATTATTAATATATCTACAAATTTATGATGGACTTCCGCAAAGTAACGCCTTTTTCAATAAATTTTATTGATAGAGATATCGAAGACAAAGTTAAATCTTGTCGAACATGTCGATTAGAACAGAATGAACCACCGAAAGCTCCTCTTCATCACTGGGAGAATCCTGCAGAGCCTTGGCAAAGGATACACATTGATTTCGCAGGGCCTATATCGGGCTATCAACTACTGATCGTCGTGGATGCGTTTTCTAAGTGGGTTGAAATAATACCTACAAAAATAACTACAAGCTCATTCTGTATTAAGAAATTAGATGAATTATTTGATACTTTTGGACTGCCTTACACCTTAGTCTCCGACAACGGAAGACAATTCGTATCTCAAGAATTTGAGAATTTCTTAAAGAATAACAACATTGTACATAAAACCATCGCCCCCTATCATCCCTCAACCAACGGACAAGCTGAACGCTTTGTACAAACAATAAAAAAAGCCCTACATAAATTAGAGGGGTAAAATGGTGGAATATTGGACAAAATACGCACAGTCAAAGCCCTATGAGTAGAATTCACCGCTGATCTAATACATGAAGTTGTTGCATCGTGAGCTCACCGACCCGTAGGCTATTTAGAATATATCATTGGTATCAGTGGTATCATTGGCCTGTCTCATATTTTGCGGTAGCTCGCAGAAGCTGACCAACGCCCACAAGTTCACTTCAGCACTGAGATGTGTTGGTTGCTTGAAAAAATAGACACCGCCAGCAGATTTAGCTACTGGTGGTAGCTGCATAAGGTCGCCGAATAATAAAATGTTGACACCACCAAAGTAGGCCTCACTTATTTTCATTTGCTGCAGCCTGAGGTGTATATTTCTGAGCGTCGTGTAGGAAACCATGAAAATTTCATGAATGATGAGCCATTCCTCTACCAGGCAGCGCCATCTAGTGTTATGGCTGGTGTTTTTATTTTGTTTATATCGGTAGCGCAATGTAAAATACACGCAGCGCCATTTTGTGTGTTCAATAGATATTTTTATATTTTTTTTGTTTCTATGGGGTTTTTACACCCCTGTATATAGTTCATGATACTCTTCAGATTATCATGAATTGTTTGAGACCTCTTTTATCAAAATAAATACGGTAGTTTAGGTTTATAGCAACACTCAATTTATATTTTTTACATTTTATGGCTGTTATGTTTTACACCCTGTATATATTTATAACCTATTTTACTCAGGAGGCTATAAGGATTCTAATGATACCACACACTTTAAAATCGGTTCAAGCGTTAAGTAGTTATGGTGGAATTAAGAAAAATACCCACATGAACCCTGAACACATAACACTCCTTTTTTTGTATTGGGGCAGTCGTGTCATAAGAGCAACCTTGACGTCCAGCTAATCACTGTCAAATGCTTCATTCAAAAAAAATTATTGCATTTAATCTAGTCAAAACTTTCGACTTTTTACATTTATGTCCATCTGACTTTCTTATGAGCATTGATGTCAGGTTTGTGTAATTTTTCAAGTTCACATTATGTTTCATTAGAATTGTGCATTTCAGCATAGAATAAATGAGCCAAAGCATTTTTGTTTTAACTTTCTTGTAAATTTCGCCGAAATATGCTAGAAACACTATTTTTGGATATAGATTTCGATTTTCTTTCATTCTGCGATTGAAGGAAGTTGTAATATTATGTTTTTATATTTTTTCCTTTTTGTTTTGGCAGCAACAAGTAAGTTTTCTATTACGGCTCGTGCTTCCTCTTGAATTACAGGTGGCGTTGAAATATTTTCATCGGACTCTTTCAAGTACTTTGAACATTCGAATTGCTGGTAACTAAACGTGACAAAATATCATTATATATTCAAATAACACGACAGTTATGGATTTTCATAGTGAAATTGACGGCATGATTACACGGCAGATATGGATTTTCTTATACTAATATTGCCAGCCGCTGATGGCTTGTTTTTCTCTTCTACTAGAAGTTTGATTTATCTCGAACTAGGTTATCATTCCTAATTAGGAATTAGGATCGTATTACGGACTTGTTTGAAAAAATTTTTTTTTTTCATTTTTTACCATACCGTTTAAGAGAAATAACTTTATCAATAGAGTCATTTTCAGATGATGCTGACAAAAGGTGCCTTAAGTGACCTGGGTGTAAGAACACCGTTATAGTTTAGGGGTTAAGGTATAAAATGATATAAAGCATTTAGAACATAGCATACGCTTTTTTGGTACCTGAGTAAAGATTTTGTATGATAATGTATAAGTGATTGTCTTTAATGGGTCAAAATTCATTGTCATAATTAAAGACGCAAATGATGTGAAAACCGCAACCTTGATTGTCTGATGCGACGGAGAAATAAAAATGCAAAGGATAAACTGTACATTACGGGACGCTGATCTGGGCTTTCATAATTTTTTTACAGAAAGTAGATGATATAAGAAGTCTTTCCCCGAACTATTTTTTGTAGCAAATGCGTAGTTTTTGAGAAATAAATTATTAAAAGTTGACAATAAAATTTTCGTTTTGACTCACGACCATCACTTTTGACATGTCAATTGCGTTTCGTTATGCAAAGGTTGAGTCTATACAACCACATCTGACGAATTTTACCGTAATTATGTTTTAATTCACATTCAATAGGTTTTGGTTTGTATTGCAAACTTAAAATTTTGTATATTAACGTGAAAATTATTATAAAGATTATTAATTTAACGACATTTAAAAAAAAAAATTGTGTTTCTGCTATGCTAAAACGAAACGCAAAACGACGCCATTTTGTTTTAGCGACGTGTCGCGTTGAATTAGTTGTCGTTTGTTGCTTTTGCGGTCGAGATCGTTTTACGTACTCCTGTCTAACTAACAAACGTGTGACTACCATGGCGTCTCCGAAGCCCCAGTCTTTGAGTTCTGCTGCTTTGCCTGAAGAGTTGAGTGAAGTGCAAGTGTTGGACTCTGTTGAGCCGCTTGTCACGGCCTCCTTTTCAGTGCCTTCGTCTAGTGCGCAAGTGATAGACTAGTGAGCCGCTTGTGCCTTTTTCGGATGCTGTGCAAGTGTTGGACTCTGTTGAGCCTCTTGCCACGGTACTGGTAGGTTAAACTGTTCAAAAACCGACTTAGTGCACCCCGACACTATACAGTCTTGTGGCTACTACCCCTAGAGTGTATATGAAAAGCCGGAGCCGATGCAGAAAGGAATTTGTGTCAACATAGATGACTTCTGTACTGATAGGTTCAAACAGTCCAAAATTAGGTAGATTTTATTTTATTTTTAGAAGGGGGGGGAGGAATCAAATTGATGGACAAACCTGCAATTCTCATTAATACCCCCCCCCGCTCACCCCTCCATCGAGGTGCTATCACATACATAACCTCAAACTTCAACCATGAATATCTCGAAAACCAAGGGTTTGCTACAAAAAGGGAGGGTACAAGGGGGTAGCCCTCCCCCCCCACCTCTCCCCCTCCTACGCTCCGTCCCGTAATGTACAGTTTTACCAATGCAAATGTTATGACACCTACAACATGAAGCTCTCTATATTTTAATTATATCTATCCCTTTTCTAGTTTAAAGTATGTACTATTTATGTATACAGGGTGGAAAAAATTTAAGGGCCCTGGACGGGAACTACCTTAAATAATTTAGTTAGCTCATTTTACTGAAAGGAAACATTCCTTTATTTTTTAAAAGAAACAAAACTGCATTTAAAGATCTTCAAAAATTCGCTTGTCGCGCCCGGAAATCGAACCAACTAAAATTAAAAAAATAAACCTTTACTATTTTACTATACGAATCAGTAGAATTATTGTTCAAGATAAAATTTGCCGAATAAACATTTGGTCTTACACTCATCTGTTGTACGAGATACCCATGAAATTGAATATTTATTACAAGCTCTTTATTAACAATACCTAGAAATGTTCACTTGTAACAAGTAAATGACACGTTATAGTTTTCTTATCACTCTAAAATCCAATAACATCGTATGAAATACAAGCTTGCTAATGTTATTTATCTTAAGTACTCGTACCTTGTTGAAGACTTCGATAAGAAAATCTTTAAATGGTTATAATAAATCTATGCACAGCACAATTCCTTCTTGCACTAGGTGTACTGACGAAAAGTTTAAAAAGGGAACATATTTTTTTTGCAACGCGCAGCAATATATTTGAAATTCGAACGATAACTTTAAACATTTTTAAAATCGATAAAAGATAAAAGAATTCGTTCGAATTTTTTCATTTTATTTGTTTTGCTTTCATTCCGTGCTGTCATTGTGTAATAATGGTGTATCAAGAACAATTCGATTTATTAGAAGCTTACAAAAAAAAAAAAAGACAAGCTAATTTGAGAAGATCTTTGAATGCAGTTTTGTTTCTTTTAAAAAATAAAGGAATGTTTCCTTTCAGTAAAATGAGCTAACTAAAGGATTTAAGGTAATACCCCTCCAGGGCCCTTAAATTTTTTCCACCTTGTATAGTAAAGTATACTCCCTTATTATTTTCAATAAATCAAATAAAGCATCATTTGTACTTACAGCTATGTTGCTGCGAGCAAGATATACTGGCACTCAGCCAAATAGCGTCATTAGTTCTAAATCCACCACAATCCTTTCATAACTTTTTCCTGGAACACATCAGTCACGTCTCACGTGTAACGTTCTACGAGTACGTTACTGTTAACGCAACCGACACTTTGTGGAATTGTTGTTTCGTAAACTTCCCTTTTTCTTTCGCGTTACGGCAAAAATTACAAACTCCTCACTACACTTTTCGCTGTACTTACATTTTCTTTAATTTTTCTAAAGTATAAACTAGCCCAAAATAATATTTTGTTTGTGTTTAAAGACTAACTTTTACTGGTGATATTTAAATAACGTCGATGCAAGTGTAATATAGTTCGCGCGTGGGTTGTAACATGACCAGTGTAACAGTGCGACGCGACGTGTATCGCGACGAGCGACTTGCCGCTACTGGCGACCGACACTCTCTCGGCTCGTCCACTCACCACTGCGCGCGCACACAACTACCGACATCCTCCAACTCTAGCCCACAGTACCGCACTACTACACTCTATGTCATTGTGAATAAGGTCTAAAGTTCAAGTCAATATGGTGAATATGCTCCCCGGTGGACATTCGGGTAAGGTATTTTACAATTAACGTACCGTGGCTAATGGAACATTTGACGAGGACTTGCACAGATTCTCCGGCCACAGAGCGACGACACATCACGCACTCCGGAAATCTGTCGGGAATGTGACAACAGAGGGTGAGTCGTCGTGAACTTCAGAGAGGAACATTAAGCGGGTCTCTGGGGGGCACTTGGTGCTCATTGTGGGTCATTGTGGATCTAACAATTGTAGACGTCATAGCTGTGTAACCACTAGCTGCATATATATAGTGGCTCAATGACATCCTGCCAAGGAATGTAAGGTTAAATAATATTAGTTGGCGAAACTCAAAACATAAGTAGTACTAGTCTATATGAACAACTGTTTGTATGGAAGCTAAGCGAAATTCGCAACTTTTTTTCTCTTCCTCCCCTACAAATTGCCCCGATCAGCTAACTGGTCCAGTATGGAAAGGTGAAAACAAATTTTAGAATTTTGCTTAGCTCCCATACAAACAATGGTTCATATAGACTACCTACTTATGTTTTGAGTTTCGCCAACTAATATTATTTAATCTTATATACCAAGCTAAAGTTAGCAGGTGCCTACGGAACCAAGGATTTGCCGAGGTCTGCCATTATAATAAGTAGTTCGTCCCCAACTGTGAACTCGCGGACCCCCAACCCCATATCTCGGCTACCCTTTGACCAATTTGGCTCATATTCAAATTTAAATTTTATTGTGTCTCATTTACCAAATTTCATGACGTTCCAATCGACGATACTCGAGTTATCTTCGCACAAACATTCATACATACAAACATTCATACATACAAACGCCGGATTGTTCAAGTAGACTCTTAGAACTTCTTTGCTCACTCTTTCAACTATAAGAGAAGCCAATACCCGTTTCCGCCAAGGCAAATATAAAAAAGTGCGTCAAAATTCAAAAATCAAATTCAAAATTCAAAAAGTTTATTTTGCAAAGTAGGTATATATAATACACGTTTCACAAGTCAAATTTTAATCTTATAAAAATATATGTAATAAAATAATAAATGTACATGAACTACTTAGATTAATTTTTTATTTAATTTATGTAGCAATATATATACAATTAAAATTATAGGTAAAATATTATTATACAAGGTGAAATCCAATCAACCGCCCGAACCCATACCGGAGACCCGGCCAGGGACCAGGAACAAGGTTCAATTATCACCAACCGAGCCCCCAGCACGAATCCAGGCGGCCGACCAAATCCCATCCTATATACTACATAGTAATAGGTTACGTATATAAATACATGCCTACCTCCGCCCATTCGATTAGTCTTGCTAAGAAGAACGGGCAAGAAACTTGGCAAGATCATGTCTTTTTTTTAACATAAACTTAAACTATACATTGAATTACTTATATCTACTTTAACCAAGGGATAAGAAAATACAAGACAGCAGGAATTCAGGTTAATGAAAAAAGAAAAACATATATATCTTTGAAGGGGTTTCCCAGACTGGTCTGTTCGTCCCTTCGTGAATGTTGCTTGATGTTAAAGCCGCTGGTAGCCGATGCGAGCGTATGCCGTACCTGAGCCTTATTTTTGTGTCGGAATATAAAATAAATAAATAAAAGAGTCCCTACACTCACCCCGTGCCGCACCGCCGATCACAAAATGGTCCACAGCTATTATTTTACTTCAATTTGTTATTTTCCATTACTCCGGGCCGCCCGATTCCTTTTTTGGTTTTTTCCATTGTGTTATGTCAAATCATTGACATAAAAATGCATAGACACGCCGCCCCAAACCAAAGAGTAAATATACCTAAATAAATACTCTAATACAATAAATGTTGTGTCATGTGCATGTACCGCGAAAAGAACTAAAAATAAATAAAACCTTAGAGCTTTCAAGGCAACAAAACTAAACATTCCCCCGCCCGAGAAAGGCTAAAGCCTTTATCAACCAAAAAAAAAACAATACTAAGTCAAAAAAAAATAAGATTGTGGTGAAAATAAAGCATAAATGAGAACTATTCCAGAGGTAATCTACAAATTTTCACCACTGGCCGCAAAAGTGTCCCTGAAGAAGTTCTCAATTTTACAATCTGAACTACACCATCTTTTCCGGGAAGTAACTCAATAATCCTACCTCTCCTATACTTCAGGGATGGTAGGTTTTCATCCTTAATCAATACGAGATCATTGATCTTAGGAGGATCCGTAGAATTTAACCATTTGTTACGCATTTGAAGAGAATGGAGATACCGATCACTCCATTGTTTCCAAAAACGTTGAGATAGTGCCTGCACTAACCTAAACCGATTTAGCCGCCCATCAGGCACATTCGATAAATCATATTCCGGAACCGATAACAAAGGTCTACCCACCAAAAAATGTGCTGGTGTTAAGACTTCAAAATCCTGTGGATCTTGCGTCAATGGACACAAGGGCCTAGAATTTAATACCGCCTCAATTCTAATAAAAACCGTCGTAAGCTCTTCGAAAGTCAGAACTTGTTCTCCGATAACGCGCTTCAATAAACTCTTAGCAGATTTAACAGCTGCCTCAAATAATCCACCAAAATGTGGCGCCGCAGGAGCATTGAAGAGCCAGGAAATTCCCTGTTTAGAAGCCGCATTATTGAGAACTTCCTGGGTGTCACGCTTTGCGAGATATTTTTGCACTTCCGTTAGGTGTGCGCTAGTACCTATATAATTTGAACCACAATCCGACCGCATAACTTGTGGCAAATTACGCCGAGATTTGAAACGATTCAAAGCCGCAAGAAACGCTTCCGTTGATAAGTCACTGACGACCTCTAAATGAACCGCTTTTGTTGTAGAGCATATAAAAACGCACAAATATGCTTTAAGAATTTTAGCATTCCGAAGCCGAGATGATTTAATTGAAAATGGTCCTGCAAAATCCGTTTGCACCGTATGAAAGACTCCGATCGCATTAACCCGATCACCAGGTAACGCAGACATAATAGGTTCCGTTGGTTTTGCTTTAGTCTTAAAACAAAATATACATTTAAAAATGCGACTGCGTATCGCTTGCTTTCCCGAAATGATCCAAAATTGTTTTTGTAGAATAGCTAATAAAGCTGTAGCCCCGACATGACAATGAATTTTATGATAATGATCTATGACCAATTTTGTAAATGGATGAGCCTTAGGTAGAAGCAAAGGATGTTTCCCCGAAAATGATAAGGCCGAATGCTCAAGTCTACCTCCAACACGTAATAAACCATCACCATCAATAAATGGTAAAAGTCTCCGCAACCGCAAAGAGCACTGTTTATCCCGATTTAAACTCTTAATATCCAATCCGAATTCTTCTGCTTGTGCCATTTTAACCAATCGATCCATAGCCCTCTTGCGTTCTGTAACCGACAGAACACCATCAATCCTCTTATCAGGATTTTTGGAATTATGGATAAATCTCAAGCAATAACCAACAACCGAGATCAGCATAGTCAGTGATCCGAACCGTAGAAATAAGGGATTAGATTCCGTTGTTTTTACAAATGCAACTGACTGCTGCAACTTTGGTTTAACAGATTTCCGAAACCCAGGCAATTCCTTATTCACTCTTTCCACTATATTCTTGGGCCATGTATCCGGTTGACCTTTGAGCCATGGTGGTCCCCACCATAAAGAGTGATCGAGCAATTCCAACGCCCGACAACCTCGACTAGCCACATCCGCAGGGTTCATTTCGGATGGTACGTGTCGCCATGTCAATTCAAAACCGCAATTATTTATTTGCAAGACCCTGTTTCCTTCAAACGTTTGCAAAAGGTGTGGAGGCGTTCGAAGCCAAGAAAGAACAATAGTGCTATCCGACCAACATACAATGTCCTCAATTGTTACAACTGCCTTAATGGCATCCGCCACATATTTTACGAGCCGCGTAAGTAAAACCGCACCCGACAATTCCAATTTTGGGATTGTATGTTTATTACGAACTGGTGCTACTCGCGATTTAGCCATCAGCAAGGAAACTTTAACACCGTTCTTATCATCTACAGTCCTGAGATATACTGCTGCGCTGTAGCCAAGTTCAGACGCATCCGAGAAACCGTGAAGTGAAACAGACTTACTTTCTCCTAAAGCAAATCGTTCA
Organism: Ypsolopha sequella; assembly: GCA_934047225.1. Classification (NCBI taxonomy): domain Eukaryota; kingdom Metazoa; phylum Arthropoda; class Insecta; order Lepidoptera; family Ypsolophidae; genus Ypsolopha; species Ypsolopha sequella. Next base: position 25,329,453 of record OW204003.1, read on the forward strand.
AGTCTTATCTTCTCAATCAGAGGTAAGTCCTTCACAATACCGCGCCATTCACAAACCACATCATCCGGTGGTGTTTCATCCCAAGACTGATTTAATAACCATAAGCGTTGCATAAGAACCTTTCCTTGGAATATCACTGGGGATATCCAACCTAAAGGGTCAAAAGTTTGAGCTAAAGCCGACAAAATTATCCGTTTTGAGCATTTTTCCTCATTTTTAAGTTTTGTATGATAGGAAAAGCAATCATGATTGGGATCCCACTGAACTCCCAATATTTTAAAAAAGCCAGGTCCGTCTGTATTGTCAAATGTTTTAGGCTTCTCCAAATCCTCCTGAGGTATATCCCCTAATAACTGATCACTGTTTGAGACCCACTTACTCAACTCAAATCCACCTGAGCGAAGTAAGTCCGTCAGGTCCCTCTTCAGTTTTTTGGCTTCCTCTTCAGAGTCCGCCCCGCCAAGAATATCATCCATATACACCGAAGAGCGTAACAGGTCAGCTGCGTCTGGATAGTGATCCGCACCATCGTCTGCTAACTGCCTTAGCGTCCGTATCGCCAAATAAGGACTGGACTTCATCCCGTAAGTCACAGTATTTAATTTGTACAATTGGAGGGGATCTTCCGGTGACTCCCGCCAAAAGACAAGTTGAAATTTCCGATCATCTTCATGAACCACTATTTGCCGAAACATCATTTTGATGTCAGTAGTGAAGACGTACTGAAACATCCTGAACTTGCAGATGATTTCCATGATATCCCGCTGCAGTTTAGGGCCTGCATGAACACAGTCATTAAGACTTGCTCAAGAAATGGTATTACAACTTGCGTCGAATACAACCCTGATTTTATCCGTGCCGGCTTTAAATATCCCATGATGAGGAATAATATAACCTTTACCCGCTCCAAAGTCGTCTGTTTTTTCGTCACAGATCGACATATGACCCATTTCAGCATAATCCCGCATAAACTTCACATATTTGCTCCTAAATTCTTCATTAAAGGAGAGCCGTTTTTCCATGGCGAAGAACCGTTTTCTTGCCATAGGAGCCGAATCACCCAAGCTAGGTCTTTCCGACAAAAAAGGTAGCCTAACTACATACCGACCCGTCTCATCCCGCTGATGAGTGTTTTCAAAAATCTTTTCACATTCCAACTCTTTCGGATCCTTAACCGCCGTTTCCGGAACATTTTCCACTTCCCAAAACTTTTCCAGAATCTGATCTGTGGTCGCATGAAAGGTCTGGGAAAAGTTAACCACATTTTGGGCTAGAAATGTGACCGGACCCATTAACACGTAACCGAAAATCGTGTTCATTGCAATTGGCAGATTGTCATTTATTTTTATATTTCCGCCGAGCATTATTTCACCTAACAAATCTGCCCCAATAAGAATGTCAACTTCCCGACTCCGATAAAAATGTTCATCCGCAAGGTACAAACCCCGATAATAATCCGATAAATTCTCGGGTAAGTTGACGCTTGGTAAATGGTGAGTAATGTTACTCAAAATAGTAGCTGTGGTAGCCAACACGGTTTGAGCCGAAAACCGTGGGCTTATTGTCAAGTTGACACCACCCCTACATCCGCTAACGGGTGCCCCTCCTAAACCAGTGACCGAAACAACATTAGATCTCGATCGTCTCAGACCTAATCGACGAGCACAATTTTCCGAAATAAATGTACCCTGACTGCCACCATCTAAAAGTGCACGAGCATCATGAAGCTCTCCGCACTCGTCCATGACATGCACTATGGCAGTTGAAAGCAAAACCGTCCGTTGATAATTGCTTGGAAGCATCATGTGAGATGTCAGGGCCGCATTATTCATATTTCCTTCAGTTGGGGGGTTTACCCTACTCCCATTCCGGCCAAATTCCTGTACTGGCACATTTACCCTACTTGCCCCTGACACTGGTACATTTACCCTACCTAAGTCCGGCACTGGTGCATTAACCCTACTACCACTATTTGTAGTAGGTACCGCATAAACTGCATTATTAGACGCTACCGGTCCATTAAAATGAATCATGTGGTGGTGCTTGACCGATTTGCACTTCACACATACCCATGTTGAAGTACATTGATTTATATTATGTCCCCCAAGACACCTAAAACAAAGTCTATTAACTTTAACATACTCCTTCCGAGAGATAGGATCCATATTCATAAACCGCTCACATTTGGATATATGGTGGTTACCCTTCTTACACAGTGTGCACCCGCCCTTATTTTCCTGCACTCCAGTATGAACTCGGGGAGAAAAGCGTCCTATTGGTTTTGATGAGCTGCCATCAGGGGATGACCCCAGAACCTGCACTTGATTTTCCAAAAATTCAATTAAGTCCTCAAATGTAGGAAGTTCCGTTTTCTGATTAACTAACCGTTCATCAAGCTTGTCCTTCAAAACCTGATCGAGCTTTTGATAATTTATATAGAATAGTAAATATGACCATTCCGAGATAGGAAAATCCAACTTTTCTAATGCCTTTGTATTTTCCAAAAGCGAGTTCAAGAAAGGTTTTAATGAACCCCTGGTCCGAGTGACATGTGTGGTACCCATCATATTATGTAAATATCTGTCCGCAATCAACCTCTTGTTATGATATTTATTTTTTAACAATTCAACCGCTACCGAATAGTTTGCGCCCGTGATTGATAGGTGCTGAATTAAACTCTTAGGCTCTCCAAACAATGAGCCTTTCAAATAATACAACCTCTCTGTATCCGACAATGAGGTATCACGTCCCACCATTGATTCAAACAACTCTATAAAGGAAACATAGTCCTCTTCATTACCACCAAAGGTAGGTACTTGAATCCGTGGTAGTATAGCCCTTTCTCTTTTAGGCCCATCCTTGGTATTATTACCTGAACCATCCTCTGATGAACGATCGGTGTTCTCAGGGAATAGTTCCAAATATCTCCGCTTGATATCATAATATTTACTATTTATTATTTTTAATTTTGACTCACAGGTAACCGAATCAGTGTCAGTCACTTCTTTCTGTGACTCCAACTCAATATATATGGACATAAATTCCTGGTAATTACTTTCCAGGTCTGAAAACCGCACTTTGAATTCATTCTTCTCGCTCACCGTTACGAGATCCTTTTGAGAAAGGCCAAATAAAGTTTCAATATTTAATATTGCAATCTCATATTTAATTTGTAACATCCGCTTAGCTTGATCAGCATTTATTTTAGGAGGCATTTTGCAAAATTAACACACCCTTAAACCCCCTAGTTAAAACATTGAAATCAAAAAATTTAATAAAAAAGTATAAAATTTTAAAATATTCCTACATATAAACTTTCCTAGGAACCGCCCTAAAATGAAAATTTAATAATTTCCTCACAACAAAAGTGAAAACAAAAACAAAAATTATTTCCGATACCAAGTATTGAACCAGGGACTTTCCGATCTCTAGTTCAGTACTTTACCACTACACTATAACTGGCTTAGCTGAAAGTGGTGAAAACTTAATAGATAACCTAATGTCCATAAATATTACAATGGTAAAACTTTTTACTTTTTATAAATAAACACCAAAGAAAAACAAAACAAAGCAAAATTGAAAATAGAACATAAACAAAACTTTTGTTGCTTTGAATCCGCAATCCGTCAAAATCAAATGAATACTTCAACTGAAACAATGTCACGATCCGCGTGAATTTATAAAATGCGAAAATGTATGATTTGAAATATAATATATATCATAAGTAATTATCTCTGATATACTATGTGTAACCTATCCGAATATACGTGTTTATTTGTAGAGTCAATATAGAGTATGAAACAAAACGAAAACCGCAAACCGCACCGAAATAAAATAACCGAGAGTTGACCTTTGTCGAAGATATCTTTTCACCGCCAAGATATTACGACGAGGGTAAACTATATAAAACCGAAAACCGAAACCGACTGTGTACCATGTAATAAGACCCAAAGTACGATAAATGCACGCAAGGCATCCGATTGCCGAAGGACCAAAAAATGAAGGGGTTTCCCAGACTGGTCTGTTCGTCCCTTCGTGAATGTTGCTTGATGTTAAAGCCGCTGGTAGCCGATGCGAGCGTATGCCGTACCTGAGCCTTATTTTTGTGTCGGAATATAAAATAAATAAATAAAAGAGTCCCTACACTCACCCCGTGCCGCACCGCCGATCACAAAATGGTCCACAGCTATTATTTTACTTCAATTTGTTATTTTCCATTACTCCGGGCCGCCCGATTCCTTTTTTGGTTTTTTCCATTGTGTTATGTCAAATCATTGACATAAAAATGCATAGACACGCCGCCCCAAACCAAAGAGTAAATATACCTAAATAAATACTCTAATACAATAAATGTTGTGACATGTGCATGTACCGCGAAAAGAACTAAAAATAAATAAAACCTTAGAGCTTTCAAGGCAACAAAACTAAACAATCTTTGCCTACCTGTCTCATACAGTCTATTTCCTTTTACAGTCTGTAATTAATTAATGTTAACTTTTAAGAGGAATCAAAAGTTAGGAAATTAATTAAATTATTACCTACTATCATCAAAATCAGTATCACTATAACACCATGCTTCACCATCATCCAAATATTCATTTATTTTATAATATGCCTTTTTCAGTAGGCCCTGCTTAATATACTGTTTAAACTTATTCTCTGACAAAGTAAGGACCTCTTTTGGAAGTTTATTGTAAAATCTTATACCATGTCCTACGAAAGAGGTACTCACTTTGGCGAGTCTGATTTTTGGAAAAGCCAGTTTATACTTATTTTTGGTTTCCTTACAATGTTGCTCACCAAGCCTCGGGAGAGACTCAACATTTTTTCTAACATATCTAAGGACCTGGTAAATATATTCACAAGGAACAGTTAGTATATTGATTTCTTTGAACTTTTCTCTTAATGAATCCCGGTGCTTCATATTATAAATAGCCCGAATTGCTCTCTTCTGCAAAACAAAGACTGCGTCTGTATCCGCGGCTCTACCCCATAACAGCATGCCGTATGACATAATGCTGTGAAAGTAACTAAAATAGACTAGTCTAGCAGTATCTACATCAGTAATTTGCCTTATGCGTCTAACAGCGTATGCGGCCGAACTAAGTCTACCACATAGGTTTTCTATGTGGGGACCCCACTGAAGACGAGAGTCTACCGTAATGCCCAAAAACTTAGTTTCGTTAACTAACTCCAGCTTGGACCCCTGCAAAAGCAAATTACAATCTACTTGAATAACATTTGGTAACGTGAATTTTATACATTTTGTATTATGCAAAATAACAAGTAACTTTTGTCGAAAATTTGGTCGCCTAATCTAAAATTTAAAAATTTAAATTTAAATTCATTTATTGATCTAAAAACACAAGCATAGAAAATAAAACAATTACGCTTATTAACACAGATAAAGTAAAACATTTTGTATGGAACAAATCTACCGTCGAAAACATAACAACCCTAAATGTCACTTTTGTCAAAAATGAATTATAAGTATGAAGGCGCGAGGGGTTCTTCATCAGAACCACCCATGGTTAGTTAGGGCGTGAGTATGCGGCCGAGGAAGATATGAAATATAAGTCGGTAGTTGGAAAATAATTTACACTTTCTTTTAGTAACGAAACACAAAAATTAAGTAACTGATTAGACAATCGCGATAATTAGATCAATCTACAGTGATTTAAAGTATCAAAAAGCTATCGGATCACTTAGATCGTCAGCGATTCGTCGAGGACGTGGTGCGCTGGCTGCCACTCGTTCCGAAGTGTCAATCCAATATGGCCGCCCCGCTGCCATCGATACGACGTTCCGCTAGAGTGCCTCCTACACTCTCGATCCATCATACTATTTTATGAACGCGCCGTCACGGCCAGACTGACGTTCGACCGTCCTCGGGCGTGTGCCTTCATGAGTAATTCTTGTAACAAATATTGTCAACCACCGATGCGGCCGTTCGTCCATCCTGAACATTAAATTTACAACTACTCATCAAAAAATCACGCAGCATTTATCGTTAAAATCTCTTTCTCTTATTTCATAATAACTCCTAGCAAAAAGCCATTTCCAGAGTACCAACCAATTCATTTATCTATATCTGACACTGGCAAATAAATCCTTTCGACTGACTCACACAGTACAGCTTGGATATTATTGCCACGTTAATCAGGCTCGACCATAACCATCTGGTTCACAAGACCAGGCTAGACCACAAGACTGGAAACACCGTTCATCTGGCCCTGACCATTGAATCCTTTCAACCATCCCCGCGGGGAATAGCCCGGATGTCAGCGTCCACGTGACCAGGATAGACAATCTAATACAATTTACACACACCACTCATCTGGCCATGACCATTGAATCCTTTCAACCATCCCCGCGGGGAATAGCCCGGATGTCAGCGTCCACGTGACCAGGATAGACAATCTAATACAATTTACACACACCACTCATCTGGCCCTGACCATTGAATCCTTTCAACCATCCCCGCGGGGAATAGCCCGGATGTCAGCGTCCAAGTGACCAGGATAGACATAACTACACAGAAGTATGCAGAATAATCTTAAACTAACAATAAGTTTAAATAATACACCTACTGGTTATGAATTATCTTGCTCAGTATGAACTTCAACTTCGCATTCGACTTTCAAAGTCTCAGGGTCAGAGCATACGCTTAGTGTGTCGGAACCCGCCGTCAAGGTGCGGGAGTCGGTGGAAAAAGCATCCGAGTATACGGTAAAGTCGTTGCAAATACTCAACCCACTATCGCGATTCATATCATCAAATACACCTTCTAGATCATCAACCGCCGTCTCGGCCTCCTCATCGTTTAGTAAACTACTGACTATCTCCACCAAACCGGGTCCTGAGCGTAAGTTCTAATGGGCATACTTATAAATACGATGAGAACTATCTAGACTTTTAAGTTCGTAACGATCATTATCCAGAACCGCAGTGATAACAAACGGGCCCCTCAATTTTTTGTCCAACTTTGTTTGGTTTCGTTCACTATTTCTTATAAAGACAAAGTCACCTTTTCAAAACGGTTTAATTGCTGCGCGTCCCCGATTGAATCACTCTACTTTGGATACTGCTGCTTTTCGAATATTAGTCACCGCATCTTCCCTTATATGATTGAGGTCTACATGATTTTGCTGATCTTCTGGGTTAAGTTTGGACAAACCTAGTGACTGTGCACGAATCCCGAACATTAGCTGTGTTGGCGAATATTTGGTCACAGTAGATTTTGTGCTGTTAAGAGCAAACTCATCTCGCCATGTCTTGTTGGGATCATTCTCTACAATGGTTAACAGACTTTTGAGTGTTCGCATAACGCGTTCGACTTGTCCATTTGCTCTACTAGAGCCAGTCGCAATAAAATGAAGATCTATTTTATGCTCTGCACAAAAGTTATTAAAGTTGGCACTTACATAGCATCGTCCTTGGTCAGCGACGATGCGTTTAGGAGCACCGAAGAGACACACCGCTTTTTGCAATGCTTGTACGGCACTATTCGCATCAAGAGAAGAAGTAAGTATGCTCTAGCAAAACATACTTTGTAAAAGAGTCAATGATTACAGAGAAATATTCCTTTTGGTCACTCTTCCCGCCAAGTTTACCAGAAAAATCTATACGTATAGTGTGCCAAGACACAGAGACTTTTGGTATCGGATGAAGCCGAATAGGTTGCGCGCCTGATGGACCCTTCGACGCTTTGCATACAATACAAGAGTCAATAAATTTACGTACACATTTTGACATTTCGGGAAATCAATACTGCTCATAAAGCTTGTCCAAAGTTTTATCTTTTCCTAAGTGTTGGATCTCATTGTGGACGTGATTTATTAGAGTCCAGATAAGGGAACGTTGAACAACCGGTAACCATGAGGTAGCTTTGTTTCGAGAAATTTTCCTATACAACATGCTGTCTCTGACGTCAGAAGTTTCAGGAACTGTATCCGGAAGATTATTGCTATTACATTTTGAAATAACTGCTCAACACTAAGCCAACCTTGATGGAGTTCTACATATTAGACTTCCCTAGTTTGAGCATTCCTAGTGGATGTACTCGCTACGTTATCTAAATTTGTTAAAGGGTTTCGCGACAAAAAAATTCGCGTGTTCCATTCTTTTTCCTTCGCGGTAAACTATTTCAAAATCGTAGGCTTGCAGAAATGCCCATCATTGTACCCGGAAACTTGTCTGAAATAGTTTTCTTTAACAGCGAGCAAGATGATCCACTGTCGAACAAAAATGGGACTGACTCACCGGAAGATGTTTCTAGAGTGCCCTTTGATGGGCGATGTCCACATTGGTTGACTTCCTTGACCGTAGCTCCTCCACCGTTCCTCCTCTCCGAGCAAGCAGATGCGACATGACCAGGCTGGTTGCAAGCGTAGCATGTGACCGTTGAAGGTTTCCCTTGCATACGGGTTGAGCTTGAAGTTTCGTGTTTGGCAGTACCAACATCATCGCGGCGCCTCCTGCATTCCGACAGCCGATGTCGGTTAGCATATGGGGCACAGCTAAAACTCGAGATAGTAATGCTTCCATGTTTTCCAGCAATTTCACAGCACCAGTTTCTTCAGGAAGCTTCTCTTCATTACTTGGCCCATTTGATCCCACTTCTGATGAAGGCGCGAGGGGTTCTTCATCAGAACCACCCATGGTTAGTTAGGGCGTGAGTATGCGGCCGAGGAAGATATGAAATATAAGTCGGTAGTTGGAAAATAATTTACACTTTCTTTTAGTAACGAAACACAAAAATTAAGTAACTGATTAGACAATCGCGATAATTAGATCAATCTACAGTGATTTAAAGTATCAAAAAGCTATCGGATCACTTAGATCGTCAGCGATTCGTCGAGGACGTGGTGCGCTGGCTGCCACTCGTTCCGAAGTGTCAATCCAATATGGCCGCCCCGCTGCCATCGATACGACGTTCCGCTAGAGTGCCTCCTACACTCTCGATCCATCATACTATTTTATGAACGCGCCGTCAAGTATATTCGGAATCAGCATAATGAGATCTGTAAAATTCTCTCAGATGACATTTTAATAATTATTGAAACAATGATATCATTTTCACAGGAAAGGTAAGTGCCATTTTTGCAGGTACGATCCAATGCATTACCAACGCAAGTATCATTGCGGTTTTGAAACAAACATTTCCTTAAAGTATGACATAGCCAAAACAAAAACCAGTTCCGGGCGTGGCTTATTCTATTTTACGATAGCGCGCGGGGGGAAATTCGTCCCGGTCTCTAAGCTCGCGTCACCATAGCAAAAATACGAAAAGAGTGGACGAGGCAGGGTCAAAAGTAATACGTATTTTATTTTATCTAATTTATTAGTGTATTTCGATCATCGTCACACGGCATTGATCCTACTTGCTATCACGTCGGGACGTAAATTTATTATGGTCGGCTAAAAGTGGTTTTTTGAGTGTTTGATTTATCAGTTGACCCTCGGAACATTTCAGACACTTCTTTAGAGATACATAATAATATCGTGTCGGTTAATTGTCACCATTACCCATTCTTTAAATATTTTTCGCCCGTTGAGCTGGTTTTACACTTGCGGGAAAATAAATTGGACCAAAAATTTCTTTACAAAAAATTTTTACTAAAGTTGTTATTACAAAAAGTGAAAACCAATAAATATTCTCAGAAGGAATGCACCACGTCACTATCTATCTCACTGTAGCTTTTATCAATTATGCCTCTCTCATTCAACCACGTTTAACTGCGTTACTATCTCATTCCAACTCATTTTAAATAGCGTCACTATTTATCTCACTCTAACGCGTGTTAAATGGCATTTCTAATGAACGTCAAATATTTTTACTGCCCGCCACTCTTTCATACTCAAATGTCATTCATTTAAAATCATTAGTTATAAGGTTGTATATATTTTATGTCATTTACCGTTTTTAATTCGACTGACGCCGGCCCCAAAGTGGGCCGAAATATATTTCGAAAATAATTTTTATATACTTAATGTTTTAATTAAACAAAAAATAAAATAAAATAAGTGCTCTATGAGCAATATATATATATTTATTTCAAGTATATTCGCAAAAGCGACGACATCACAATATTTACAACATCATACGGAGGAATGATATGCACGGCTAAATCCAGAAATGCCGTAGTAACACTTCTCTGCGGAATTGTGAAGAAGTCCACTACGGAGTCTGAGATCGGACTTAAAGGAAATAATTGAAGCTGCTTTCATATGTTATAATTTATATTCGTCTATCAGCAAATGCTCTGGATGCTCTGGGTCAGTGTAAATACGCAGATGAAGACTGTTCAAAGTGTTCAATACGTCTGCTCCACTTGAGAATAAACACACGACGTGATTCTGAGTGTGTTGCATGAAAGTTGTTTTTAAAATATCTTCTGACATTTTTTCATTTTTTTATTTTTATTTTTTCTGTTAAAGTAGGTTAAGCTCATTCAGGTCATAAGGTTGTATATATATTTTTTATTCATACTCAAATGTCATTCATTTAAAATCATTAGTTATAAGGTTGTATATATTTTATGTCATTTACCGTTTTTAATTCGACTGACGCCGGCCCCAAAGTGGGCCGAAATATATTTCGAAAATAATTTTTATATACTTAATGTTTTAATTAAACAAAAAATAAAATAAAATAAGTGCTCTATGTAGCAATATATATATATATTTATTTCAAAAATCTATTCGAATTTATATAAGTACCATCAACTCGAAGACTATCTACTTTTTGCTGAGGTCATAATTTGATATTCTGGTCAGTCATGAGCTGGCCTACCAGCCTTCCAAGGGAAAACGTTGACTTTTGGGACACCTGTTTACCCTTGGGATAAATCGCCAAGTGTTTAAAATATAGAAATTTATTTGTATCATAGTTTGAAATGTTCAGGTCCCTTTACGCAAAATGAAAAAACAAAACTCTTTTAGGATTAATTTGTTGTCCCTATGTTTGTCTGTTTTTCCGTTTGTCTAGGCAATTTTTCTGGGTAAAATCAATAAATGATAATATTTACAGCCCTGTAAAATATACATATTATAACGTTTTTTTGGCCTTTTGTTTAACTTTTTCATACAAATTTTCTCCTTCTGAAAATATAGAGATCAACACTTCACATAATATTTTGCATTTGAAAGAAAGCACAGAAAGGAACTGTAGAACAAATAATGTAAAAAATATAAAACCATATCTTTCTATTCTAAAGGGATTGATAATTTACTGTTTGTTCAATGTGGCGATAGCTTTGTTTATTTTTTTTTTTTTCTTTGTTACAAAGATAACAAATATTTTCATACAAGGTTTTCCTTAAGGGCTATTTCTCCGAATTTGTAACAAAATATTAAGAAATAATTATAACGGTAAAGTACAACTTTTAGCTAAGACAATTTATTGTTTGCTATATGCATAAACATATTTTAATGATATTATGGTATCTTCAAAATAATTGGGTTTTCCATAAGCGTGATATCAGATTATTTAAGAAATTTACGGCTGGTATCACGACGACGGATAAGCCAATTATTTTATTACTATTGTAATATAATTAAAAATATGTTAATGCATACAGCAGACTTTTAACTATAAGTTTTCTTAACTAAAAGTTGCATTTTTACTTATTGAAATTGTATTTCTCATCAAGAAGTGCAAGATGACAAGATATTCAAAATAAGTTAATTGAATTTGTGAAATGGTTTCAGGTCAAAACAGTTTTCCATGAAACGGTAATTGTTTATACTTAGCAAAGTATGTAAATTTAGTCATCTTAACATGAACGACGCCTGTATTTCTATCTTTTTTATTTCCAGTATAGATAAAAATATACAAACTTGTTAAACTTTGCGTAAAAACGAGGCAATATTGACGATATCCTGACAGCTATTAGAAAGAAAGAAAGAAAGAAGAAAGAAAGACATTTATTCGGTGAAGAGGGAAAAACACAAGACAGTTACACAGATAATTATACATTAACGCTTATAACTAACATGAAGACACAAAAAAAGAAAATTACAAATAATAGCATATATACATTATCGTGCATTCATCTCCACCGAAAAGGCCGCAACTCAGCATGTTGCTGTGCCGAGATATTACATATCCATAGAAATTTATATACCCCGACACAGCGCTGGTATTCTGTTACGGCCTATTATGATGGTGTTTTATCAAATTTTGCTTTTTGGGCTGTATAGAGACGTAGTTAGATGTCACTAGAATATACTCATGAAAAAAGATATGAAGAAAATAAGCTGTAGACTTCACATTCGGTTTATACCTATTGTATGAATTTTAAGAAAAATACAGGGGTAAAGGGACCTCTTAAGGAAAACCTTGTATTAAACTATTTGTTATCTTAGTAAAAAATAATTCAAGGAAAAAAATAAACAAAGCTATCGCCACATTGAACAGTAGATAAAATTAATCCCTTTAGAATAGAACAACATGGTTTCCATATTTTTTACATTATTTGTTCAACAATTCCTTTCTGTGTTGACTTTTAAATGCAAAATATTATCTCAAGTGTTCATCCCTACATTTTCATAGTGAGAAAATTTGTATGAAAAACGTAAAAAAAAAAAACGTAAAAACCTAAAACGTAATATAAATAAAAACGTCAAAAGTATGTTTTTACAGCTCTATAGAGGGCCGTTAATATTGGTATTTATTAATTTTACCCAGAAAAAATTGTCTAGACAAACGGACAGACAGACAAACATAGGGATAACAAATTAATCCTAAAAGAATTTCATTGTTTTCATTTTGCGTAACAGAACCTGAACATGTACCGACAGGATTATCTACGATCTAATAATTTTGCCATGCACTGTAAATATTTCAAAATAAATTTCTATATTTTAAATGCATGGCGATTTATCCCAATTTTGCAAAAAACTTCACTTATTGGACCTGAAATGGTGAGCCAATACTAGAGGGTAATTTCACGAAAAGGTCATTGACCTTTGTTACAGATCTCAGTAACTATAAGTAAATTAATTTGGGTTTCAATAACGATCACAAAATTATTCTTTTAGAGTAACATATATTATTTTCCCGCATAAAAGTATGAATTCAATCCAAATTCATTCAGTTTTGTTGTTATGACTATGGCACGATGTAGCTACTCATACGCATATTTTGTTGAGTTTTTAATGGCAGGAATATGATGCTCCTCAAAATATTACTTTGTAAAATTAATTTCAATGTCTTTTGGAGTAGTTTTGGGAGATATTTATAGCTTGCAAAAAAAGGCACAGGTTCCACGTCTTACGGCTGCCAACGCTAGGCGCACTGAGCAAGCTAGGCGTAGACTGACAATATCTTGTTGCCACCGACCGCATCAGTAGATTTGCGTATTCTTGGAAAAAGGGGGTGCTTTTCTTGACCCGAATAACGTGGTATTTGCAAATTGAGTAGATACATTTACGCTAAATTTATTTTAAAAAGACAACAAAATCGCGAAAGCTATACCCGAGACAAAATCGATAAGAAGTGTTACAAAAAGAGGGTTACAAAAAAATTCATTGACAGTACAAATATGAATCGATTAACGTGGTTTGTGCAAAATGTTAAATTTAAAGTTCAACCAAGAACATATATTTTTTTTATGGCTATACGTAACCTAATTATTGCAACAAAATCATCCGAAAGCTGACATTTTATTTCTGTTTGTATTTTTGTTCCCCTTAATGAAATATAATATTTTACCAAGAGAGCCGTAAGTAACTAAACGGTTTTTTAATTTAATTTTAAGATAGACTACAAATAATTAAGGTAACTGCACGTATGTTGTTAACGATTATTGATTTATATTAGGTGTTTTTAATTGAAATAGCCAACTTCATACTGGAGACTCGGTAAGTGGTCAGGATTTTTTGCAAAATACGAAACATTTTGTATATGCCACTATACTTGTTTTAAGACAAACCCCGATTTGATTAGTATAGGGAGCCTGCGTTTCTATACTGCTATGATATAATGTTAATTTATATCTCCTTGTGATGGATTAATTGCCAAGTGTTCAAATATATAAACTTATTTCTGTCATAGTTTTAATTTTTTTACATCAATACCTTCTTCAAATCAATCAATCACCTTATATAATATAATATATATTATATTATAATAATAGTATTTGACAGTACTATTCCACTCAATGATTAAATTGGTATGTATCATAATTCTGATAACAGCAGACACTGATTACGTTCCTGATTCTGATGAATTCGATTCAGCAACGAGAGATATTAACAGATAAAATCAGTACCGCAGCATCTAAAATAAAAAACTAAAAATCAGAAACAAATATGTTAGATATTCTTTCAAAAACCAAGCACTGTCATATACATGCAAAAAACAGCATTAATTAAAATGGGTGTCCCGCAGGGTTTCATATTGAGGCCCTTGTTGTTTTTACAGTAATGACCTTCCTTATTTAGTTAAAGATTCATCTAAGATAGTACTATTCGCAGACGAAACGTCACTTATTTTTAAAGTTAATAGACGTAAAGATCCTTGACGATCCGAATACAACTCTATCACTGCATTTGATTGGTTCACTGCAAAAAATTTAGAAAAGGTTTATGCCAAAAAATATTTAAAACTGAACACATTAAATGGCAATAACATTTCTAATTCCATCATTTTGAGAAAATTACTTATTAGAATATCCACTCGAAAAGTACCTGTTTATTACACGGTAAAATATTAAGTTATTGGCACTTTATTAATGCAAAGTGCATTGCATTTATTATTTAAAAGTATAATTTTTTCGGCATAATTTACGCATGGAAAATTCAGACAAGTGTGTACAAGACGGATTGTACCCTCATTGGGCCATTGAGAGAATGGCGCTCTGTGATTGGTCAGCATGCGCAGGACTTGCTGCCGCTGGCCCGACTATTCTCGCCATTCTCACAGAGCGCCATTCTCTCAATGACCCAATGAGAGTACAATCCGTCTTGTACACACTTGTCTGAATTTTCCATGCGTAAATTATGCCGGAAAAATTATACTTTTAAGGCGCTCTTATCCCAGATCCCAGATATCTTAGAAAATTTAAAGAGCAATATTACCAGACACGTTTCGTTAATAAAAGAGTGGAATTATGGAAATGGCATGATTTGAAAGGTCTTATTACATGCTGTGTTAATGAATTATTTCTATCGAGCAAAGTTTATCTGATCGTGTAACACATGCGTGGATGACCTAGATAAAGGTTCGAACTATATTGCGTATTTTTTTTTTGAAGTTTTAGACGATATTTGAACTTATGAACACTTTAAAGTTATACATAGGTTAAAATAGACAAAAAAAAGTTTTAGACATATCTGGCAAATGGTAGCATGCCCAGCAAAGCTGCCGGTCTCCTAGAAATCGAGCAGCGCTGATTTTCAGCATATACCAGACAGAGGACATAATTTAGAAAAAAATCAAAGGCGCAGAAGGACATGTAAAATTCAACACAAAAAAAGTGACAAAAGGAATAATAATATCGAAACACTAGGTAAATTTTGAATTTATAAGTACAGAGGTATTTGAAAAGTGTAGTGCGTGTAGTATCTCTAATAAATAATATATTTAAAAATATATAAGTATTTGTATAGGTATATACGAGGGGCATGCCAAAAGAAGTTAGATACTCCTTACTCCTTTGATTGACACTGGCAAGTTATACATCATCTTATAGGCTGGTTGTTTGTTGATATATCTGAATATAGAACGCACATCATTTCTTTTTTTTTTATTTGGATGAGCATAATTTTTCCGAGAATCTGGCGGGAATTCGCTTGCAGCAATGGAGCTCAGTCGAAGTGATTGTCGCGCTATGATTTATTATGGCTATAAAAAAGTTTTAAGCCTCAAGAATGTTTTGAACTTTTGGCTACTACTTTTGGTGAGTCTGGTTGCTCACGAACAACAGTATTTAATTGGTTTGCTGAATTTAAAAGAAGACGGGGATGTCTCAAAGATGAAGCGAAGACAGGCCGGCTGCCAACCGCGGTCACGGAAGAAAACGTTCGTGCATTCGAAAAACTTATTCGCGACAACCAACGAATTATGTATGTAGAGCTGGAGCGAGAACAGGGAATTGGATCAGCAGCAATGCAAACCATAATTCACGACCACCTTTCTCTCCGTAAATGTTGTTTGAGATGGGTGTCGCACAAACTTACCGATGAGCACAAAGACCGTCGGTTGGATTGGTGCCTATTCATGATAGATAAATTCGACGGTGGCGAGAAAAAAAATGTGTATGATATACTGACTGGTGATGAAACATGGCTTTATAACTATGATCCCGAAACAAAGTGACATTCGACTGTATGGTGCTTTGAAGATGAGCCAACTCCAACGAAATGTCGCCGTGCACGAAGCACACAGAAACTAATGGTCGCCTCGTTTTTCAGCAAAACGGATCATATTGCTACTGTAGTGCTAGAGAATTAAAGAACGATGAACTCCGAATGGTATGTGACAGTTTGTGCTCCAACAGTAATATCAGCTTGGTGTGACAAGCGACCGAAGTCAGGAATCCGACGCCTTCTCAGGCACCACGACAATGCGGCGTTGCACACGTCTGCCAAAACACTTGACTTTTTCGGCTCAAAAAATGCGTCAACCCTCCCTCACTCACCATATTCCCCTGACCTAGCACCCTGTGATTTTACCTGTTTCCAAAAATCAAAGAAAAAATAAAGGGGAAGAAGTTTGAAAGCAAAGAAGATGCACTGGCTGCCTATATTTTCGAGGTTTCTGAGGTGTCTAAAGAAGAGTGGTCATTGGTATTTTCCAATTAGTTCAGACGTATGAAAAAGTGTATACGTGCTCAGGGTGAATACTTCGAAAAGATCGATACTTGTAATAAAGAATAAATTTTATAATTTTTGAGTATCTAATTTCTTTTGGCATGCCCCTCGTATATGTTATTGAAATTGATGTTGGTAATACAATAAATCTATCATCACTTACTCATCGGGTACGTCAGCTAGAACTAACGTATCTATTTTTTTTTTATTTTCCATGTTTTATTTTATATTTTGTCTTTGCTAATGCAATTTGTTTATCAAGTAAGGTGTATTTTGATTTAAACTTAAATGAATTATAGGGTATATTGTCTTTGAGTGGGGGTGGCAAATCGTTCCACACCTTTGACGCTGCAAACTTGAACCCTGCCTGAAAATTTGCGGTTTTATGTTTAGGGATACTCATTTTATTTACGGCTTTGCTTCTTGTAAATTTGCTGTGTTCGTCTCCCAATATTCTGGACGCATCGTATGCACTATCTTATATACCATGCCTAAAAGATGTAGTTCTCGGCGACCCCTCATTTTAAGAATTTTCTTTTCACATAGAAACGGAGCTATGTGTGATCGTCGGGGTATACCGTAACAAAATCTTTTATTTATTTATTTATTTTATTGCGAAAACAAACAGTCACACAGAAACATAGTACAGTAAGTTATCTTAACAATTAAATCGACCTAAAGTTTTCCGAATTTACATAAGTGTGATATAAATTTTAAAACTAAAATAATCTAAATTAAGTAAAGGAAAATAATAATTACAAAGTTACTTAAATTAAAGCCTGAAACATTTTCTTTTTGAATACATTGAGTACATTCACATTGAGTGTTACAGAAAATATCAACATCAACTAGCCTGTTATTATAAAGTTTACATACACATCTGAAAAATCGATTCTGACCATAAGATCTCCGGTTAATGGATAATGAAAATAGCTCTTTTTTGCGTGATGCCCTACGAGGAATTTTAAAGATAATTTTACCCAACAATGATGAGGAATCAACGTGATTATTAAGAATTTTGTAAAGGAAAATGATGTCAATAAAATCTCGGCGACGCTCGAGAGATGTAATTTTGTATCTTTCAACTGCATTAGCGTAATCAGAAAAATAGTTAATTGTACGGTACTCAAGGCTTTTTATAAATTTATTCTGAATTGATTCGATTCTATCTATATGTATTCGGTAAGAAGGCCGCCAGACAGTAGAAGCATACTCTAATCGGCTGCGGACATAACTATTAAATAATATCTTATAAGTAGAAGCAAATTTGAAGGGCTTTCCTAGTCGCAAAATAATACCGAGTTGTTTGTAGGACTTATTAATTATACTATGTATATGGGAAGTAAAGCTGAATTTAGAGTCAAGTAACACACCTAAGTCACGAATTTGATGAACTCTTAGAAGAGTTTTATTACATAAATTATATTCATGATGTACCTTTACGGTTCAGTTTACGAGTGAAAGTAATGGTGTAACATTTTTCAAAATTCAAAAAAAGATTATTATTCCTACATACAAGTTCAAAGTTGGAGAGGTCGTTTTGTAATAGAATGCAGTCTTCAGGTTTTCGAATAATTCTAAAGATTTTAGTGTCGATCTTGCACATGCATTTTGTACCCTTTGTATTGCGTTGCTAGTTTTGCCTTAAAGTCTCGGCCCATAAACTGTATTGCAGTAATTAAAAATGGAGAGAACAAGCGATTCGGTTAAGATTGCTCTTAGTTCGGTTTTCAAGTAGTCTCGGATTCCATACCCAAACTTTAAACGAAAAAATTCCGTTCTTATTTTTAGATGAATATGGTCTTCAAATCTGAGTTCACTATCCATATGCAGACCTAGGTTTTTGGCTTTAAAACTCTCCCCAAACTTTTCTCGTTGATTCGAATATCGGGTTTGTTTTCTACTATTTGTTTGCATTGACGTTTAGTACCAAGAATAATGTATTAAGATTTAGTTGGATTTAGTAATAAAGCGTTATTTTTGGTCCAATGGAATACAACTTCGAGATCTTTATTTATTTTTTGTACTGCTTCGTTTGTATTTTGGTGCTTGAATGAGTGGAACAATTGTAAATCATCAGCATACATGTGAACTTTGCAATGTTTAAGTTTTGTTATCAGATCTGACGTGTACAGAATGAATAAAAGGGGACTTGAAATTGATCCTTGTGGGCATCCTCGTAGTACTTATAGGTTTTATCTGTTTTTGTTTAATATTACCCTGCTCATCTTCGATCACAACATATTGTTGCCTATCAGTAAGAAAGGATCCGAACCATTCACAAGCTGACTGCGAGATTCCATAGTATGGCATTTTTGCCAACAATAAATCTGGACTAAGGCAGTCAAATGCCCGGGAGAAATCAAGTAGTACTAGGGTGCTACCCATTCCCGAATCTGACACATTAAGAATATCGTCTGTGACATTTGCTCAAGCAGTGGCGGTTCCATGCTGACTACGAACACCTGACTGTATGGCTGGAAGAATTGACCTACTCTCGAAAAATTTGGTCAGTTGAGAACATACAACTCTTTCGATTACCTTCAATAAAACCAGTTAAATACTTATAGCGCGTAAGTCCCTTAAGTCTTCTACAGTGGAACTTTTTGGTAGAAGTTTTACCCTTGCCATTTTCCAGGCATCAGGAAAACAATGTTCAGTTATAGACTTATTTACCATCTCAGTAATGATTGGCAAAGTTACAACTAGTGTCATCTTTACCATTTTTAAGGAGATGGCATCATAGCCAGATGCGTTGGTGTTTATTTTATTGATTATTTTTTTGATCATAAATTTTGATCGACCATATCTCCCGAACGGCTAATCGTAGAGAGTTCGAGTTTCAACTACAGTGATCGGTCAAGTTGGGGGTACATTACCAGAAAAAATTTGAATTTCACAGGTTTTGATAGTTTTTTGACAGGTCCAAAAAAGTATTCCGATTTGCATGAAACTTCTTATCAAGGGGCATTCGGGGTCGCTGATTATGCTGCCGTATTCAAATTTGACATTTTTTGACAACTGATAGGGATTTTGAAACTTTTACGGAAAAACTTTGATCGGTGAGTCCCCGTGTTTGGCACTCTGGCGAGGCCAAGGCCGAGTATTGTGCTTCTAACGAGGCCAAAGAACGAGCAGGCGAGTTTTTCGACCGAGCACTACACCTTGGCTCCCAGAGGAAGTGAGAGCACTTATAATGTTTGTTTCTGAAAAAAATGTAATTCGTTTCCTGTAGGCCACGCGGGCGAAGCCGCGGGCATAAGCTAGTACTATGATAAATTGAAAAACATGAGTAGTATTTGACAGAGGTAACTGATGAAAAAATTCTCCTTTTTTTTTGTGAGTCTACTGGATTTTTAGGGTTCCGTTGTACCTAAAAGGTACAAAATTAACCCTATGGTGAGACTCCGTTGTCCGTCCGTCCATCCGTCCGTCCGTCCGTATGTCACAGCCTCATAGTGATGGTTAAAGATAAATACATGAAATTTGACACAAAAATAGCAATGATTTGCCAAAAAAATATGAAAAATTTGAAGTTGTTCAAAATATTTTCAAAACAAAAGTGAGAACAATAAAAAAATATAAGCTTAAAAATACAATATTGGTATCAAATTGTAGGTATTAAAAATTTATTGTAAAAATATATACTTTTAATATATTTGCTGACACTGGTTTCGAGAAATCTTTAAAAAAAACAAAAATATGTATGTCCCCCCCCCCCCCTTAGCTCCAAAACTGGTGGACCAAAAAATTTTGCAAGTTGAGGTTTGCAGCACTGCGTGAATGAATGAATTGAATATTTCCTCTGAATCTGATCTGAACATTAATGTTTTTCTCTTTTTGTTGGGATTGTGATAGTTTACAATAATTGTACAGGTTTTTGCCACACGGATTGTAACTCTTAGATTTGTTGTGATTACTCATATTTTTACTGTTTTCTGCATTCGAACAATGGTCGTATGAGTGAGATTTTCCAGTAAAACAGTTGTAAATTCCAAGTTTTGTGAGTTGTGGTATAGATAAGGTACACTACGGGGAAAAGACTTCAACCCAGAAATTCTTCAGCGCAGAAGTGAGCCGGTAGGTTAGGTTAGAAATTCTTCGTATTTATTTTTTATGACAACTGTTACAAAATAAGACCCTGATCCTATACAGGTATATATACAGTAATACGTATTTATATGTACTTAGTACGTATTTATTTAATAGTTAAGATGTGACCGCTGTAAGCATCAACATAAGCTAGAATATCAAGCTAAAGAGGATAGGAAATATATTGCTGTGTTAGAAGATAGAGTCGAGGACATGCAAAAAGGAATGAGGAAAACCTGCTTTGAAATTAAAAATGTCCCAAAGAGACAAAATGAAACTAAAGAAGATTTAATTGAAATGGCAAGGTGTCTATCTATAAGTATTGGCTGTGAAATAAACAAGGCAGACATAAAAGATATATACAGAATTCGCGAAAAAAAAGAGGGACAAAAAAATACTCCTATTATAGTAGAATCTTCCTCGACCCTAATCAAAAATGAAATCCTCAAAAAATGCAAGACATTCAACATCCAACAGAAAACCAAGATTTGTGCAAAACATTTAGGATTCCGCACAGCAGAAGACACACCTATTTTCGTGTCAGAAAATCTTACAGCCAAATCATCTCGTCTGTACTTTCTCGGAAGGGAACTTGTCAAATCTAAAATATACAAGTTTTGCTGGACTTCTTACGGCAAAGTTTACTTGAGAAAAAATGAGAATTCTCCTGTCATTTTAATAACCAACGAGATGCAAATCCAGCAGCTACAAATTAAAATATGACTAAGGCTGGCTCCCGTAAATTTATTATTAAGTTTCGTAATTAACTCTTGCCAGAACTATTTGCTCGTTCTTGTAATAATAATAGTTGTAATTCACACATTCAGAACACACACACTCACACATCCTACTTTATCACATTTACTCACACTTCACACTCCATTCACCCATTCATGCCTCAACAGAAACTTTCAGTATTTTTTGAAGCAGCCCCCCAACGAAACGTCTCATACGCTTATGTTTATTTCCTACAATAAAAACCTAATCAACTTATCCACGGAACACTTTATTTTTGTAAACAAATATTTTTTCTATTTAAAATCTCAGTATGATTAATACACTAGAAACAATAAAAGAATTAGACGAAGCTGAAATAGCTGACTCTATAAACTGCGATATCGAAAACTTACATCAACACCTTGAAGTTAATAAAAACGATTTGAAAATTATTACCCAAAATATCAGAAGCATCTATAAAAATATAGATAATCTGCAAGTTACACTTGCTAGCCTGAAATTTGACAATGACATCTTAGTATTAACAGAAGGTCAACTGGATTCCAATAAACCTACTCCACAAATAAAAAATTACACATCTTATGTTACTACTCAACATCTCAATCAGAACGATGGAGTAGTCATATTTGCTAAAAATAATCTTAAGCCTAAAATCAAAGAAATAAAAATAGAACATGCATCATGTTTACAAATAGAAGTCTTTAATTATGTCGTCCTAGGTATTTACAGATCACCCTCAAACAAAAACGCTAATACATTTATTGACTCACTCCACAAACATCTTAACAGTATTAAAAGTCGTAAAAATATTGTAATTACTGGAGATATAAATATTAACATTTTACCTAAAGTCAACGAAAAATCTGTTGAACAAAATAACAGACAACACTACCTAAATATGTTATCCGAACATGGTCTTTTACCAGGACATTTGTACCCAACGAGAGAGAAGAGCTGTTTAGATCATGTCATTTTAAAATTGAATAAAAGTAAAACCTCTACAAAAATAGCGATTCTAAACACAACGGTTACAGATCACCAAATGGTTTTCTTTTGCTTCTCAAAAGTAAAAGATATCATCAATTGTCCAAAAACAAAAAAATACACCAACTTTGCCAAGGCCGTTGATAGCTTAGCTAGAAAAAACATATCAAACCTTCTCTTTTGTGATGATCCAGATACCGTAATTGAAGTGCTCATTCAGAAAATAACCGAATCATTAGAAGAAAATACAACTATAAAAACCCTTCCTAAAGGTAGTCGAACAATTAAACCCTGGATTACTCCTGGTATCTTACGCTGTATAAGTAATAGAAACCGCATGCAAAAAAAACTAAAAACTAATCCTACTGACGAAATACTAAGAATAACATACAAGAGATATCGTAACTATTGCAATAACTTGATAAAAAAATTAAAACGCTCATACGAAAGAACAGAATTGGCTAAATCTCTTAAAAACTCTAAATCACTTTGGAATAACATTAAAAACATAACAAACTTAAAACAAAAACAGACAACTAACAGAGATTTACTAGATATGGTACAGGACCCCCAACAATCAGTAAATCTAGTTAATAGTTTTTTTGCTAATGTTGGGCGGGAACTGGCTGAATAAATTATGACTAATAACCCTACTCTTCAAACCAATACCCCTCTCACTTTTGATACTCAACCAACTTCTTTTGTACTTTTTGAAACCGATCCTTTGGAAGTAAATCAAGTCCTCATGAAATTAAAATCTGATAGTGCACCTGGATGTGACAACATACCAACTAAATTCCTTAAACTTTCACAAGAACTTGTTGTCCCCGTAATCTGTCATTTGACTAATCTCTGTTTCTCTAAAGGTATCTTCCCATCAGTGCTAAAACAATCTATCATTACACCTGTCCATAAGAGTGGCGACAGAGACGACGTCAACAATTTCAGACCAATTTCAATTCTACCAGCAATATCCAAAATTTTAGAAAAACTACTAAATAACAGGTTAATTAAGTATCTTGAAAAATTTAACATATTATCATCCTCGCAATACGGTTTCAGACAAGGAAAATCTACACAAGATGCAACCAGGGAACTAACTTCAAAAATTATTGAACAACTAGACGACGGAAAAAAATGTCTCACGGTCTTCATAGATTTAAAAAAAGCATTTGATACCGTCTCGGTCCCCACACTTGTGCGTAAATTGGAAAGAATAGGGATAAGAAATACTCCGCTGGACCTGATTAAGAACTATTTAAGAGACCGAAGACAAAAAACCGCAATTGGAGAGTATACTAGTAATGACCTACAAATGACCTTTGGAGTCCCGCAAGGAAGCGTTTTGGGTCCAACATTGTTTTTAATTTATATCAATGATTTGTGCAATCTAAAAATTAATGACGGATATATTTTTTCATACGCTGACGACACAGCAATTGTCTTTACAGAAAGCTCATGGGAAGCGGTGTACAAGTCTGCGGAGACTCAAATGGCTAGAGTGGCTGCTTGGCTAGAACAAAATTTACTTACCTTAAACACCTCAAAAACTAATTACATATGTTTCAGTATTACCAACCGCTCTCAACCTAAAAACCTAACCCTTAAAATACACAAATGCGACAATCAGACGAAAGACTGTAGCTGCCCTATAATTGACCAAGTTCCTAGGACTAAATACCTAGGAATAGTCATAGATAACCGTCTCTCTTGGCATCCACATCTCGAAGTTACAACTAATAGAATTAGGAAACTTATCTTTACATTTAAAAGCTTGAGGTATGTTGCCTCCAAAAGTCTTCTTAATCAAATATACATCGCATTGGGACAATCAATACTAACATACTGTATTCCCATATGGGGAGGAGCATCAAAAAACAAATTTTTGGAGCTAGAGCGAGGTCAAAGATCACTAATTAAGGTTATGTATTCCAAGCGATTGAGATTTCCAACTGAGGAACTGTACTCTGTCTCACAATTACTTACCGTTCGAAAACTGTATATCCTTCATTTGCTACTACAAAAACACAAAACTTTGCCCTATAATCCGGTCAATGGAAAAAGGAGAAAAGACATTGTAGACAAATCCCGAGTTAAATCAGAATTTGCAAGACGCCAATATAGGAATCAATCTGTTTTCGTTTACAATAAAGTAAACGGGTTATTAAACATTTATCCACTACAACTTTATAACTGCAAAAATACAATCACTACGTGGGTAAGAAATCTGATCTATAGTGAAGTTGAGGCACTAATGCAGGTCACTAAATAAATAAAATAAATTTTACAAATCCCCCCCCCCACACACACACACACACTCTAACACACCCTGACACAAATAACAACTTATTCTTCCAATCATACAAACATTGGCAGCCGCTCCCTAGATTATTATAATACTGATCCCAAGACATTCGTAGGGCTAGAGAGCGACTCTCAAAACCACAATCTCACACACACTACTTCCCTTATCCAACTTCCACGCACTAACACATTCACTTAGCTTACAAAATAATATATTATTAAGTTAGAATTACTATTTACCTTCTTCGTCGTTTACTTTGTAAAATTGTAATGTACATATATTATAATGATACAAATGGAGGTGCGGGGCATCCTGGCACAGGTATTGTTTAAATACTTAATAGGATGTTCCAGCAACAATATTTCTATTTTTAAGCTTTTTTTCGCAATAAATACATTTTCATTTTTCATTTTTTTCATTTTTCAACATCAGTAGAATGAGGTTTTTGTAATTTATATACCTCTCTACATCTTAAATTAACATTATATCGATGTTCGGTTCGATTCCCGGTTCAGAGCTCCTAACATCCAGATTTACTTTTATTTCTGCGTTTCTATACTGCAATGATACAATGTTAATTTATATCTCCTTGCAATGGATAAATCGCCAAGTGTTCAAACATAGAAATTTATTTCTGTCATAGTTTCTCTACATCTCCTACGTTAATAAGATATACTTGAGGAGTAATGGATAACTGAGAGAGAAGAGATATAATGGTAATGTGATGTGAATGTTTTTCATTAGTCGCAGTACCTACCTAAAAAATCTCGAATTCTCACAGACTTCTAAAGCAGCACAGCCAGACGTAGAAACTCAGAAGATACTACTACTCTATACATAAATAAATTGTGATACAAATACTTGATATATGAAGCTAATTCACGTTCGTGATTTCACGTGACAACACTACCCTGAAAATATATTATTTACTTCACTACCGACACTTAATTTCAAAACTCTGAATTATAATCGTGCACGTCGCTAATATAAATTATTTCAGAACCGACGTGAAAACTTGATAACACAAACATGATAGGCACTTCGACGCGATTTCTTATAACCGTTCCCGTTCCGCCCGTACGAGTGTAAGACACAGACTTCAGGCGACCCAGCGGGTCTGCGCGTAACCTGACTCTCTTTCGACTAAATATGACCTAGGGGTATTTATTGTAAACAAAAAACCGAACTGTATGCGACTGTATCTAGTTAGAACCTCCTAGATACAATTTCGATTTCATACTTTAAATTTGCCTACTCAGTATTTGTAGTCGCACGCTTTGGTATTTATTCTGGACACTTGAAGTTTTGGTCCGCCGCCCAACTCACCTGACTGCACCGATACATCGCCCTGCCTCCATTCAAGTTTTGGTCCGCCGCCCAACTCACCTGACTGCACCGATACATCGCCCTGCCTCCATTCAAGTTTTGGTCCGCCGCCCAACTCACCTGACTGCACCGATACATTGCCCTGCCTCCATTCAAGTTTTGGTCCGCCGCCCAACTCACCTGACTGCACCGATACATCGCCCTGCCTCCATTCAAGTTTTGGTCCGCCGCCCAACTCACCTGACTGCACCGATACATCGCCCTGCCTCCATTCAAGTTTTGGTCCGCCGCCCAACTCACCTGACTGCACCGATACATTGCCCTGCCTCCATTCAAGTTTTGGTCCGCCGCCCAACTCACCTGACTGCACCGATACATCGCCCTGCCTCCATTCAAGTTTTGGTCCGCCGCCCAACTCACCTGACTGCACCGATACATCGCCCTGCCTCCATTCAAGTTTTGGTCCGCCGCCCAACTCACCTGACTGCACCGATACATTGCCCTGCCTCCATTCAAGTTTTGGTCCGCCGCCCAACTCACCTGACTGCACCGATACATCGCCCTGCCTCCATTCAAGTTTTGGTCCGCCGCCCAACTCACCTGACTGCACCGATACATCGCCCTGCCTCCATTCAAGTTTTGGTCCGCCGCCCAACTCACCTGACTGCACCGATACATCGCCCTGCCTCCATTCAAGTTTTGGTCCGCCGCCCAACTCACCTGACTGCACCGATACATCGCCCTGCCTCCATTCAAGTTTTGGTCCGCCGCCCAACTTACCTGACTGCACCGATACATCGCCCTGCCTCCATTCAAGTTTTGGTCCGCCGCCCAACTCACCTGACTGCACCGATACATTGCCCTGCCTCCATTCAAGTTTTGGTCCGCCGCCCAACTCACCTGACTGCACCGATACATCGCCCTGCCTCCATTCAAGTTTTGGTCCGCCGCCCAACTCACCTGACTGCACCGATACATCGCCCTGTCTCCATTCAAGTTTTGGTCCGCCGCCCAACTCACCTGACTGCACCGATACATTGCCCTGCCTCCATTCAAGTTTTGGTCCGCCGCCCAACTCACCTGACTGCACCGATACATCGCCCTGCCTCCATTCAAGTTTTGGTCCGCCGCCCAACTCACCTGACTGCACCGATACATCGCCCTGCCTCCATTCAAGTTTTGGTCCGCCGCCCAACTCACCTGACTGCACCGATACATCGCCTTGCCTCCATTCAAGTTTTGGTCCGCCGCCCAACTCACCTGACTGCACCGATACATCGCCCTGCCTCCATTCAAGTTTTGGTCCGCCGCCCAACTCACCTGACTGCACCGATACATCGCCTTGCCTCCATTCAAATTAGCGCGCAACAAACAATCTATAGTTTTCATTAAAAAAAACCTATGATAATAAAAAACAAGACACCTTAAATAGAATACCAGTAACCAATAATCATTAATAAAGCAGCTCACTAAACGGTGCCCAAAGTGAACTTTTTAGTAGTTCGTTCCGTGAAACCTCAATTTAAAAAATCGTCCCTATTTTAATATTGAAGTTGCCCGTTCTGTATTTCTAGTCGCTCACTTAGTAATTAAGTTGCACGCTTAAAATGTTTGTATGCAAAATTTATTATTTACAGCTCACTTTTTGTTAGCTTGATCTGGATTTTATTATTAATCAATGTTCGTCTTCAGTTTAGTTAAGTTTTCGCTTACTCAGATTCAATACCTCTCAAGTTATTAAAACAGTATATCATCATAAGTCGCTTAGGTTTTTTATTTGCTAGTTTTATTATTCCCATTCAATTACTACGATATATTAGAGCCTAATGAAAGCTGAGAATAACTTTACCTGACACGGGCATGGAAAAAAAATCATTCCATTTATTCTGTATTATACTATAATATATATTTTTTTAATTTTTCACAAACTAGGATCTGAGTAAAACTCGTGCCCATATTGCTTGATGCGCTTCTGCTAGTAACGTCACCGTACACTACTGCTTTGAGCTGCGTTTCTATTTTTAACAAAAAAAACTCATGCAAGAAGCTATTTTTCGCTCATTCATGTCGGTTTATGTGTCAGTGTGCCGCCGCTGTGTGCAGATCATTCGCGACACATACAATATGCATCTCGGCACAAAGCGAGGTCGTTACGTCACATGACGCCGAGCTCACGGAGCCGTTCACTTCTGCACTCGTCCGTCACTCTGTGCATACTTGCTTTAGTACCTGGAATGGACTCATCTAAACATAAAATAAACTTTTAACAAAAAAATAGTAACCGACTTCAATAGTAACAGCAGTCATTCACTAAAAAGTTAAATAATAATTCTATAAAGACCGATGGTACCGAAGCAACACTTTTGCCGTCTTCTTTCTTCCTGAAACGTTATGTTATCTAGAAGTCAGCGTTCTTATATTGGTTTTTATGTTGCTATATCGTAGGAAATACGCCGACTTCTAGGTAACATAATGTTTCAGGAAGAAAAAAGTCGGAAAAAGTGTTGCTTCGGTACCATCGGTCTAATAGAATTATTATTAACTTTTTAGTTGCTTTTTAATGACTGCTGTTACTATTGAAGTAGGTTACTATTTTTTTGTTAAATTCCAGCACGGCGGTAAACAGTTTTGGGAAAATAACATCCCTCTGTCTCACTCAAGGCGTATCGGCCTTGTTTTTACACCCTGACTTGGACGGACATGGAAGCGGAGTCATACATACATTTCAGCATCTCCACGTAACGCCAGTCAACTTGGCATCGCTGCAAGGACTGCAGAACAGACCAAGTTTCAATGGAGTCGAAGGATGTCTCGTATAGTGCGCGCCAATCTTTTAGTCGCCTCTGATTGAGTTACGAGTGCAAGCTTGCGCAGGTACAGTCAATGAAACAATAATATCAACGGTTGATTATTAAATGTTTACTATAAGTGGGAAGGTGTACTTGTTGTACCTACCTATTTAATTATTTATTTATTATTTTAGTGCAATCTTAACTATATAAATAAAACGCATTAATATAAACACAATTTTCCTACATTGTCGCCTTAAAACGCTATAATGTCCGCGAGGCATAACAACAACTATAAACTTTAACAAACTAAATCAACAAAACAACAAATAAAGGCAACAAAAACAATAACAAACAGATTCAACGATAAACTTAACGAATCATGGAATTTTTTCCTCGAATGTACTTTTCATGGAACGCGCGCGTGTGTAGTGTACGGACGTAGCACTAACACTAACGCATAATGTTGACACCTGCTAAATGGCGAGCGGGGGGTTTGGTGCGGCACGCAGGCGGGTGTGCTCCGCGCTCTCGCTCCTGTAACGTCCCCCTGACACCGTAAAACCGCTATTGCGTCGCCCCTTGCGGCTATCTTCAGAGGCGACTAAAAGATTGGCGCGCACTGTAGTCCACAAACGCTAGACATAAGGCTGATTATACTTTTGTGTTTTCTTTATGATCTGCCTTAAAATCACAATAAATTATAATATTTCGTTGCACATTTTAATATGTTATGTTTTCTTGCTGTGAGTATTTATATTAGACATAAGACGCAAGCTACATTAGAGAAAAATGTTAAAATCATCCAAAAGTTTATCCAAAAATGAAAATTATCTAATTAGATAACTGGATTTGCATTATCTTTAAAAAGGTCTGAAAAAATTAATATATTAAAATTTTACAATTAATTTATACAAAAACACTGCAACTTAGTGTATTTCACGCGTATGAATAGACTATTTGAGTTTATTTCTTTTTCTTTTCTTTTCCACAGTCGTTTGACAAGGATCCTTCTGCGTGTTTCTGGTATTCGGCCAATTTTCATAGCATCCCTCTTTAAAATTTAATAAAAATAAAATACACACATTTAAACTTTGGACTATACAACTTTTGCAACCACTGATCGAGTGCAGGTGATCTTGGGTATGATTTTCTGTGGTCCCGATTTTAAGATAATACAGATGTTAGTATTTAGTTCTGTCTGCAGCTTCGAGTTACATTGAACTTTTTGTAGCAGTTCCATGAAATACCTTATAAATTCGATTTTTGGGGCGCTTGTACTCTACTTAACTTAACCCTTAACCGGAATCGTGGGTCCATTTTGACCCAACGACAACAAAAACCATTATAAAAACACAACACTTGGCGCCACACTGTTGTTGCTCCAGCAAATCTCATTACGTCGGGACCTGCGGTGGTTGCCGGAAGCTCATTACGTCGGGACCTGCGGTGGTTGCCGGAAGCTCAGTGCTTGGAACTTACTGGAAGTGGAGGTTCGTGCTGCCGTCAGGTCCAAATGGACCCACGATTCCAGATACGTATATTTTATTTTTAGATAACACTACATTTTTTGGTCGTTTTATGCATTTTTTTTTAACGCTGGCGTGAAAATTTACAGCAGGTGATATTAGTGAACTACGTAACAACAAAAAAGATTCCGACAATGATTTTAAACCACTTGATAAAGAAAATACGCTTCAACTCAAATAAAACCAGCTAAAAGAGGAACGTGATACTAAAATGAATAAAAAACAATCGCAAAAATAAGATGAATGCTTCAAATACATTTGCAAAGATAATATATAGCTATAATTTAAGCAAGCATTTTTTAGGAAGTACTTTGTGTAGCAAGTACCATTAGTAAGATAGTAAACGAAACTAATAATATTTTTGTAATTTTAGTTAAGGCTGTTATTTTTTTGTATGTTGATTTATTTTAGATTTTATACGTATTTTTGTTTAGAGCAAGATACGTGAAACGAGATTAATACATTTTGGTTCAATAAAAGTTTTTATTTTCAGTATATATAGGTATAGTATGTCAAAGTATTGGCCTTTAGTTAACTGTCAAATATAGTATCCAAGTTAAAAATGTGAAAAAAAAACACAGTTTGGGCATTTTGCCCAATAAAATTCATTTATCACAGAAAAAACACTTGTTTTATTACACTACTAATATTTTTTTATTAATTACCATTTTTTTATTTGAATATTGTGACTTTCAAACCCGGGGGTCAAAATAGACCCACGATTCCAGTTAATTATGTTGCTTGAAATATCGATTCCGGTTAAGGGTTCAGTCGTAAGTCCAGTCGTGTTCATCATCATCACAAAGTAAAGCTTCCGAGTTCTGATTGATAGCATGTTTCTCCTCGGTCAAATTTTTGGCAAAATTCTGTATAGGAATATTAGCAATTAGCTTAGTAGTATTTTTGGGTTGGTAAGATTTCTTGCTCTTCTGCGTTATTTTAAGATTATGGTTTTCTTTGGATATTGATTTGACTTTTGCATTAGGTGACAGGGTTGCGGATTTTTTCAAGTTGTGATCTGTAATACCTAAACTGGTTTGGTTGTTTGCGGTACGTTTTTCACTAGTACAGCTCACCTTCTAATATGTGATTTTATTCTCAATCACACGTACACACACCACCCCTCACTTATTCACATACATTACTACCTGGACAGAGGAGCCCTGTTGAATGAGGTCAAAGAAAACATCCCGCCTATATATAACTACGTATTTCAATGCTACGGCTGACCATCAAATCTGGTCTACAGAAATAACGTTATAGAGTCAGCTGTTGGATGTCAACAGGGTGACCCACTAGGACCAGCAATCTTCAGCCTGGCCATCCATCCAGCCATATCCTCCTTAACATCTAAATTGAATATCTGGTACTTGGATGACGGGACCTTGGGAGGCGAAGCGTCTTCAGTTTTAAATGAC
Source organism: Ypsolopha sequella (assembly GCA_934047225.1). Taxonomy (NCBI): domain Eukaryota; kingdom Metazoa; phylum Arthropoda; class Insecta; order Lepidoptera; family Ypsolophidae; genus Ypsolopha; species Ypsolopha sequella. The sequence continues at coordinate 25,361,452 of OW204003.1, forward strand.
CTCGAAAAAACAATGAGTAACTTTAGAAAACTAGGCCTTGAACTAAATTTCTCTAAATGCGAACTATTTGTTTCCGATCATGTTCAGATGATTGATAAAAACATAATTATTTCCAAATTTAACAGTTTAGCTCCAAACATTAAAATTGTAGACAAGAAGTCGCTTCGCCTCCTCGGGGCACCTATCCTAGACGACGCGGTGCCCGGATTCGCAAACGATCAAGCTGCAAAATTCTCTCATTCGTCTAAGCGCCTAAGCCAAATCAACCCACAAATGGCTTTGTGCATCATCCGGCATTGCTTGTTCGTTCCCAAACTCACCTATGTACTGCGTTGTTCACCAATTTGGAGGTTCCAGAATTCACTAGACATGCTCGACACGGTTTTGCGTCAATCTCTGACCTCAGTTTTGAACTGCTTGCTGGACGATCGGAGCTGGAGCCAGGCTACACTCCCGATCCGTTCCGGTGGATTGGGGGTGCGGAAGATTTCGAGCATCGCTCTCCCGGCATTTCTGTCCTCTGTCTATAGTACGCACGCTCTCTTTGGCAACATTATAAACCCATCACTTGGTGATGTAGAGGCGTCATACTTGACAGAGGCTAGGAATGCTTGGACGCTGGCCTGTCCTGGTTGGGATCTGCCCACCGTCCTGGAATCTCAAAAATTATGGGACGAGCCTCTATGCGAACAGGTCCAGAAGCATCTCCTGGACACCGCCTCCGACCTCGCAGACCGTGCTCGTCTTGTCGCTACCGGTGAGCGTGAGTCTGGTTTATGGCTGCATTCTATTCCCTCCGCAAATGTCGGTACACTTTTAGACAAGACAACTTTTACTATAGCCGTCTGTCTGCGACTCGGAATAAAGACGAATGAGAGTCATCACTGTCAATGTGGCGTCAGCGTCGATCATTTGGGCCATCACGGCCTCTCATGTCGACGCAGTGCCGGCCGCTGGTCCCGTCACGGCAGCCTAAATGACGTCATACGGAGGGCCCTTGCAAGCGTCAACGTGCCGGCTACTTCAGAGTCGTATGGTATTGCACGTGACGATGGCAAGAGGCCCGACGGAATGACGCTCATCCCGTGGCAGAATGGTCGCTCCCTAGTGTGGGACGCGACTTGCGTTGACACGCTCGCCGCGTCTTACGTCCGGTCGACAGCTGTCACAGCCGGTGCGGCGGCTACAACGGCCGAGCACAAAAAGCGGGACAAATACGCAGCTCTCGGTGAGGGCTAAATGTTTATGCCGTTTGGCGTTGAGACGTTCGGGCCTTGGGGGCCCGGTGCTCGACAGCTCTACAAACAAATAGCATCGCGTCTGGTGGATGCCTCAGGGGACCCTAGGGCTGGAGCTTACCTCGGACAACGCATTAGTCTTGCTATCCAACGAGGTAATGCTGCCAGTGTCTTGGGCACCCTGCCCAGTGATAGCGATGACTTTAACAAAATATTTTATTTAGTGTAAATTTATTTTTATTTAGTTTAGTTTGTAATATATCTATTTTTAGAAGTTTAGTTTGTTTTTCGTATTTTATAGGATTATTTAGTTTTAAACTCAAATTGTTTTTTATCTTTAAATAAGCTAAATAAATAAGCTAATCATAAGTTTGCTGTCCACTATGGAAGAGCGGAGTCTCCTACTACAGGTATTATTTTACTTAAAAAGAGGCTCCAACAACTTGTAAATAACTATGATTACGTTAATGAAATAAATATTTTTGTATTTTGTATTTATTATTCTCAAACTCGTTTAATCATTTGTCAAATTTTTCAAAAGTATTCTTATTATAATTTAAAGTGTTCCTTTGTTCATTATTGGATACAGCTTCATCAAATTTTCTTTCCAGATCAATCAGTCTTCGACATATTTCATCAAATTTATTGCAAAAAGAGTTTTGAAGAAATTCACAGAAGTCTTCCTAATCCACACATGATATCACTATGCTCCTTACTTTTTCTTTGTGGAGAAATAGTATAAATATTTTCATCTCCTCTTTTTATTATATTTCCTCTTTTCATAGTTACGTAATTATATTTGTTTTCCAGAGAATTTTCAACATCTTCATGACCAATGTTTGTGTAAGAATTATCCGCAGAAGTTTTGTTTATATACAGTGTGAGTGTCGCTTAAGTGCACATACGAACTTTGGTAAAACTAGATCCAATTTTATAGACAAAAAATAAATCAAAAAACAATGTTGTTGTAATAGACCTTTTTATTTTGCTATCAGCAACTGAGGAACCTTTATAAAGGAAAGGTTGTCATTTTTGAGCTAATTGCCCTATTGAGTTAAAACAAAAACGCTAATGATTTTTTACAATGGGCAGTGACGATTTATTTACAATTAACCTAAAAAAAAAACTATTTGAAAATAAGAAAGACTTTACGGAAAATTGTTTTTTTTTCAGTGTTTATTTTAATAATAGCTAAAATTAAAGAATAATGCCTAGTTAACCCCCAATTTTTATTATTTAAGGTTAAACTGTATTATATCAGCTTTCATAAAATAATAATACTACGGTTTTATCCCAGACAGAACATTTTCTATGAGCGGTTAAACAAAGCCACTCTGCACGCACAGATTCTTTACTACTTTAAATTTTTTTTTTTTTTAATACATGGTGATTTTTTTTTGGGATAAATTGTAATTAAATCATCACTGCCCGTTGTTAACAATTATTTCCGTTTTTGTTTTAACTCAATAGGGCACTTGGTTCAAAAATTACAACCTTTCCTTTACAAAGGGTCCTCAGTTACTGATAGCAAAATAATAAAATAAACTTTTAACAAAAAAATAGCAACCGACTTCAATAGTAACAGCAGTCATTCACTAAAAAGTTAATAATAATTCTATAAAGACCGATGGTACCGAAGCAACACTTTTGCCGACTTCTTTCTTCCTGAAACGTTATGTTATCTAGAAGTCGGCGTTCTTATATTGGTTTTTATGTTGCTATATCGTAGGAAATACGCCGACTTCTAGATAAAATAATGTTTCAGGAAGAAAGAAGTCGGCAAAAGTGTTGCTTCGGTACCATCGGTCTTTATAGAATTATTATTAACTTTTTAGTGAATGACTGCTGTTACTATTGAAGTCGGTTGCTATTTTTTTGTTAAAAGTTTATTTTATTTCACATTTTTTAGTGTTGCTGGGTTAAATTGTGAAATATGGGTAGTTCTTGCAAACGTGGTTTTAATATGAAACGAAGTTTAAGTGAGTATAAGTAGCTATGTTTGAGTAGCTTCCTGCTATCAATATCGAGTTATGTGCTGTCATTCGTTAAAGAGTTCTACGGTGATGAAGCCCAGATCGAAGGTCAGGTGGGTACGCTGGCAATTTTCAAGCAATGCCCTGCAATGAGCACCATAACACAAACTGATTGCCGCAATCCAAAGTTATGTGCTGTCATCCGTTGAGGAGTTCTATGGTGATGAAGCCAGGATCGAAGGTCAGGTGGGTATTCTGGTAATCTCCAAGTAAAACCCTTGAATTAGCACCCTAACGCAGTGATTGCCGCAATCTCGAGTTATGTGCTCTGATCCGTTGAGGAGTTCTATGGTGAATATGGTGATGAAGCCAGGATCGAAGGTCAGGTGGAAGAATGATGATTTTCAAGTAATACCTTGTAATCAGCACCCAGGTACAAAGCGATTACCTCAATTTCGAGAGGTATGCTGTCATTTTCTGAGGAGTTCCACTGCCTATCTCTGAAGACCTTCATCAGATCATGACCAAACCCAAAATGGGACCTACCTGGAAGTACACTCTTTCAAACAAAAAAAGAATTGTTCAAATCGGTTCAGAAATGACGGAGTTATGGAGTAACAACGCCAAAAAAAAAAAAAAAAAAAAAAAACATACAGTCGAATTGAGAACCGCCTCCTTTTTGAAGTCGGTTAAAAAGGTCTATTACAACAATATTTGTTTTTTCATATATATATTTTTTTTGGTCTTTATAATTGGGTCTAGTTTTACCAAAATTCATATGTGCACTTAAGCGAGACTCACACTGTTTTCTTCACAGTAGTTATTTTCTGAGTTGTCATTTGTTTACAGGTAGGTCCATTGTTGTTTTAATAGAATCGGGGATTATTCTTACTGGTGTGTTATCATTTATTATAACACGAGTTTTCTGCTTGCAATTTTGACAATTCCAGAAGCGATCAATATTTTGAGGCTCTTTGTTTAAGTATTCCTTGGATATACCAACAAAATCAGAATGGTAATATATTCTGTAAGTATTACATCTTTTCATAATACTTGTGTGAACATTGCAAACACCACAATTCATATTTATTTATCATTATAAACTACTATCATGACAAATATTACTATCACTGTAACACCATGCTTCACCATCATCCAAATATTCATTTATTTTATAATATGCTTTTTTCAGTCATAGAATAATTTATTCTAAGTTTTCAGTAGGCCCCGCTTAATATACAGTTTAAACTTATTCTTTGACAAAGTAAGGAAGTTCCTTTGTAAGTTTATTGTAAAATCTTATGCCATGTGTCCCACGAAAGAGGTACTTGTACGATGCACGTACATGCCAACATGTGCAACCTACATTTACAAACTGCATTGTTAGCACTAGATTTAGTTATACCATAGTTTTACATTTATTTTTAGAGTTCATTAAACCACCGCCGCAGACACTTGCCTTTTCAATATCTCCCCGACATAGTTTTTTGGTCCTTCGACTTAAGGACCTCGCGTTCGGTTGAGTCTTCGTCGTGCGTGAAGTCCGGGATACAATCAGTGACATTTTTGCATATTTCATTGTGACAATTTGCATACGTATAATTCGTGCGTGTGTGTGGGAATTCTCAATAACTTACATTACAGTGCAAGTGAAATACATTTTTGGATTTCGTTTCGAGGGATTCAACTGCATAAACTGAGCTTGCAGGCCAGTTTACCCCTGACAGGAGAGTAGCGGCACACAAGTGAGATCTTTCCATTTATTTTCGCTTACTCTGCATTTACATTTTGCGTCGATCGAAATGGAAGACTTACTTGACCGTCAATCCAAAATTCTCGATGAGATTAAACGGATCTTATCGAATTTCAAAAAGGACTCTCGGTCTAGGAAGACCGCCGAGTACGTTGGAATGAGAGTTAGCGCGTTGGATCAACTTTGGAGCGAGTTTGTAGCTAATCATGCGAAGTTAGAGACGGTGGAGGATAAAACTCATCAGTATTTTCGGGAGAATATTGCTGAGTTTGTAAGAAATCTATACACCAGTGCTCGTGACACAATATCATCATTTAAAATTGACCAGGCAATTATTTTTGACACCCAAAGCAACTATGGGCGCTCTACTGACACTGAAACTACTCAAAATGACAAAATTTCGGACTTAAAGAGAAGTCTAATGGCAAATTTTCGGGCATTAAATAAATTGATTAAAAGTATCTGTATTGACACTCTTACTGACAAGTGGGAAATCGAAGACGAGATAAAAAACTTGCACTCTCGTTGGGGAACCATTTCCGATCTGCATTTGCAAATAGATACCTTATTGGCAGGCTCTGAGGTAGACTATGAGACCGATTACATGGAACTTGAAATCTCATATAAGGACATGAAGAAAAGGCTCAACCAAAAACTGTCATTTTCCTGTGCTCAGCACGAATCAACACCAAAAATTAATATTCCCAACTTTTATGGTGATTACATGCAGTGGCCTACCTTTATGGACCTGTTTTCCGAAGCCATACATAACAATCCCAACCTCAGCAAGACCCAAAAAATGCAACACCTGAAGGGAAAACTCAAAGGTGAAGCTGAGCAACAAGTACAGCATTTACGCGTAACTGCAGACAACTATGACACATGCTGGGAGTTTTTGACACAAAGATATAATAATAAGCAGCTACTATTTACAGCTCAGTTAGAGCTACTGCTGAACCAACCGATAATTGCAACCCAATCTGCATTTGAGCTTAAAAAGCTTTTGGACACATCTATGGAAGCAATACATGCTATGCACAATTTAGGGATCGACACTACAACCTGGGACCCTTTTTTAGTGCATGTTTTGTGTGACAAGCTTGACACTGACACCTACGCTCATTATATGGAGACTAGAAAAAACCCCCGTGAATTGCCAGCACTTAATGAATTTATGGCGTTTTTGGAGGGAAAATTTACTGCTTTAGAACCCATAAACAATAAAAACCATGTGCAAACGAAAAATAATTATCGTCAAAGTAACCCTCACACTAAACCCAAGTCACAACATTACGAAAAAAGGTCGACGAAACCCTCAAAGAATAACTACGTATTTCACGCAGGGAACCCTAAAGCATGCCCATTTTGCAACAGCGATCACGCACTTTACCAATGTAAAAAGTTCCTAAATATGTCACCGGATGTACAAATAACATCGATGTCGAAATTGAATATTTGCAAAAACTGTCTGTATGTACATCATAAAAATTATTGCAACTCCGAGAAACGATGCAGAGAATGCAACGATGCACATAATACATTGCTCCATAATACGTTCACTAACCTCAGCGCGTCATCGAATTCAGGCATTCAGCAAAAAAAGTCGAACTATACAGCGGGATCTGATGACGAAGTTATTTTACCAACTGCATTAATTAACGTTTTATCACATGATGGAACTTATTTAACCCTTAGAGCGCTGGTCGATCAGGCCAGCCAAACCTGCATTTTAACGGAAGATGCTGCACAGAGACTTGGACTGCCAAGACAACAATTTAACGCAAGTATCAAGGGCGTTGGGACTTTATCCAATAAATGCAGGGGTAAAGTTCAGTTAACATGCAAATCACGACTTAGTGATTATCAATTTCACACCGAAGCCTTAGTGATGTCACGTGTTGTCGGACACCTTCCGAATGCATCGTTTGATAGAAGAGAGTTACAACACATAAGGCATCTTTCACTTGCAGATCCCGATTATAATATTTCAAGGCCAATTGATATTCTTTTAGATTCTGAAATATATTCCAAAATCCTTATGAACGGATTACTGAAAGGCTCTGGTCGGGAGCCTATTGCACAGCAGACACACCTTGGCTGGATTCTGTCTGGTAGTTCAGGTGTGGTTAAATCATTCAACTGTCACGTTATTGTGAATGATATGAAAGAAATAGAGAAATATTGGGAGATAGAAGATATTACAAATGACACAAATACTGCATTGACATCTCAGGAACAATTTTGCGAAGAATTTTACAAAAAGACAACCACTCGTCTTGCCAGTGGACGGTACGAGGTTCAATATCCTATGAAAGAAAACTTTACACAGCGCTTAGGTAATTCAAAATCGCAAGCGACAGCACAATTTCTGCACTTAGAGAAGAGGTTAGCAAAAGATTCATCACTCTCGGAGAGCTACAAAAAGTTTATCGATGAGTATCTGCATTTAGGCCATATGAAGAGATGTGAAACAAAGAATACAATGACACCAGAATGTTTCTTACCTCATCATGCAGTGACTAAGGAAGATTCGAGCACCACAAGGATTCGTGTGGTATTCAATGCAAGTCAAAAAACGAGTCCTATTCCACCTAGTTTACATGGTTACAGTTTAAATGATCTAATGGAGTGTGGCCCGAAATTACATAACGATTTGCAAGCATTATTAATCAAATGGAGATTGCACAGATATGTCTTTACAGCAGATTGCGAGAAGATGTACCGTATGATCATGATCGCGGCAACCAACCGAAATCTGCAAAAAATAATTTGGAGAAGCAATCCTCAGCATCCTTTACAAGAATATGAACTTTGCACTTTGACATACGGCACCAAAGCTGCACCGTTCCTTGCACTACGAACGTTGAATCAATTGGCCGAAGATGAACCAACTTACATATTAGGAGGGACAGTACTAAAAAATGACATTTACATGGATGATGTACTAAGTGGAGCCGATAGCTTAGAAACAGCCCAAAACATGCAACGTGAGCTCATAGAAATGTTGGGAAAAGCGGGACTTAACTTACGTAAATGGGCAAGCAATGACAGAGCACTTCTACAAAATTTGACACAGGAGCAGCTCAATCCGTCGGTGATGGACTTCAAAAATGCAGAAGTAACCAAAACACTGGGATTGCAGTGGGTTCCTACAACTGACAGCTTTCGATTCAAGATAAAAATTGACATGAATACCGACAAGCCATACACAAAAAGAATGTTATTATCTGACATCTCAAAGATCTTCGATCCACTAGGTTGGCTGTCACCTGTAACTGTCAAGGCTAAGTTGTTATTTCAAACACTATGGACTACCAACTGTGACTGGGATGACATATTACAGCATCCGGTACAAAAGGAATGGGATCAATTTAGGAAAGAAATAAACGTTATTGAACAAATTGAGATACCCAGGTGGACAGGTGATACCTCGAACGTATTTCAGCTACATGGCTTCTGTGATTCATCAGAAAAGATGTACGCATGTGCGATATATGTAATTACCATCAACTCTGACAACAAAAAGATAAGCAGACTTTTAGTGGCGAAGACAAAACTTGCACCTTTAAAAAATAAATTAAGCCTCCCAAAATTAGAATTATCTGGGGCATTACTTTTAGCAAAATTATTTGAAAAGGTTCTCCGATCATTTGACAACCAGCATGAAATTAGTACCTACGCGTGGACAGATTCAATGATAGTCCTCGGATGGCTTAACGGAGATGCATCCAGATGGAAAACCTTTGTCGCAAATAGAGTGAAACAAATTACTAACATTATTCCTGCAAAAAGTTGGAATCACGTAACGTCAGAAAACAATGCTGTTGACTGCGCTACGCGTGGAATGGCCCCGGCACAGCTGATGAAACATGATCTATGGTGGCATGGGCCAAGCTGGCTGCAAACATTTGATTCCAACAACATTACAAGTACACAATATGACTCACCGCAAATTGAAGAAAAAATAAATAAAGCATGTTTCACACACACTTTCTCATCATCCATTGTTTTGGAATTGATATACAAATACAATGACATTGGCCAAATTGCAAGGATTATAGCATGGATATTAAGGTTCGGAAAGAGCAAAAATAGTACCGAAAGTTGCACTGCATATTTGACAACTAATGAGATATTAAATGCATATGACGTCATCATAAGAAATACACAAATGCAAGAATTTAGCGACGAGGTATCGCGACTTCAAACAAATAAAGGTTTGAGTTCAAAGAGCAACATTTTGAGCTTAAATCCTTATCTGGATAAAAACAACATATTACGTGTTGGAGGACGGTTAAGAAACGCAATTATAAAAGATGACAGTAAAAATCCGATCATTCTTACAAGCCACAGCAGACTTACAGAGCTCCTTGTAAATCAAGCGCATAAACAAACATTGCATGGGGGCCCACGACTGACACTGTGCCATCTCAGACAAAAGTTTTGGATCATTAGTGGGTATCGCACAGTAAAAAAACAACTGCATCGCTGCGTCACATGTCAAAGGTTCAAATCACAACAACAACACCAACTGATGGCAGATCTACCAACACCACGAGTGACGCCTTCACGCCCATTTACCCATGTGGGGGTGGACTTCACAGGACATGTTGAGATTAAAGCGAATAAAGGACGAGGTATACGAACACTGAAAGCATACATAGCTGTTTTCGTCTGCATGGCTACAAAAGCAATCCATCTTGAACTAGTTTCAGACCTCAGCACAATCTCTTTTTTGGCAGCACTGAAACGCTTCTGTTCACGAAGAGGAAAGCCATCTGACATTTATAGCGATAACGGTACTAACTTTGTTGGTGCAAACAAAGTGCTTAAACGAGAATACAAAGAAATTCTGAAATGCATTGACAACGATTGTTTGAGGAAGATAAATGAACAAGGGATCCGATGGCACCTAAATGTCCCAAAATTCCCGTCAGGGGGTGGGATTTGGGAATCGGCTGTCAAGAGCATGAAGCACCATCTCAAGAGAGTGATAGGTGATCAAAAATTGACGTACGAAGAATTTACGACTCTTTTATGTCAAATAGAAGCATGCCTGAATTCAAGACCACTTTGCCAACTGACAGAGACCACAGATGACCTTGATTGTCTAACACCAGGGCACTTTCTTATCGGTGACTCGTTGTTGTCAATCGCAGAACCAGAAAACACCAATGCTGATTTAAGATCAAGATGGAAAATTGTGCAACAAATGAAAAAGGCATTCTGGAAAAAGTGGTCTCAAGAATACCTACAACAACTGCAAGCACGGCAAAAGTGGAGGACACCAACAAAAAACGTCCAGATTAATGACATCGTTTGCATCAAGGAGGACAACGTACCTCCGGGAAAATGGGCACTAGGAAGAATAATTACATTGCATCCGGGAAAAGATGGGTATGTGAGAGTGGTTACTTTAAAAACAAAGCATGGATTGATAAAGAGGCCTATAATAAAACTTGCACCGTTATTGACAAATGATGACAACAATGAGCAACAAGATATTGCCACTGATACTGCACCTGGAAAACGATGAAACTTTAAGAAAACCTCCCTGAAAACCTATTTCAGTATATTAGCAATATGAGCTAGATAAAATTTACAGCATTCCGCAATTAAGAGATGACAAAAGGGTTCTTAATATTATCCCTTTATCAGATTACATTGCATATAATATTAAGAAGGGCTCCTTTATCCTAGTGAATTCAGCCGACTTACAAAATTGCATACACATGAATGATCAGAAATCATTATGCACCTTAAATCATGCAGAATACAGCATAGAATTGCATCAAAACATTTGCAACATCAAATTGTTTACAAACAGTAAATATGATACATTCTGTCGGTCTGAAATAAAGGTGTGTACCGATAGGTGGATAGAACTGCACAATAGTAACAGCTGGATATTCGCATGCTGTCAGGAATGCTACGTCCGCATTTTGTGTCCAGCCGGGCTCACATCGCACCGCTTCTATGGAGTCGGAATGATAACAATCGGTCAAGGATGCGTAATGAAAGCCGACACAATTATGATGTATGCAAATAATAACAAATTTACTGGCAGGCTAGCGCTACAACAAGATATTTATATTCCACCAATATCTTCTTTGAACGGGATTATGAACACGGATAATTTCACATATGAAGCGGAAGGGCATTTAAAACAATTTGAAAAGATCCAAAGAGACTTAAAGCAACTGACAGAGCAGTCAACATTAGATAGTGGCCTATCCATTCATGATGTGAACCACTACATCGGGACTGCAGTGTTATTCGGCATACTCAGCGTCTTTGCAGTGGCTGCTGGGTGTTATGTGTGCCGTTCAAAGCGCGCGAAAAATAAGACAGTGATGTGTGTGCAAGAGCCGAGAGTAATAAGTGTTCCTATGCAAAACTTTAATACCGGCTCCGGCTCTCAGTGTAGTAGTAAGGTTCGCAAATCAAAAAGTGTAGTGAGTTTTGATACGAACGTTGACGATATTTAGAGACAAATAAATTTAGATTTTACATAAAATATATATTTTACATTTTACATTACGTATACATTAGTCTGCACATTTACTTTCATACAGTTGTTTTTGCACTAGCTTTCATTGCACTACTGTTTACAGATACCTACTTAGGTTTATACTTGTATTCTGGAGTTTACCTTTTGTGTGTTTTTATAGTTTTCATTTGTTATCATGTATTTTTATGTTTTTGTGCTTTTTTAGACTGGGCAGTATGTACGATGCACGTACATGCCAACATGTGCAACCTACATTTACAAACTGCATTGTTAGCACTAGATTTAGTTATACCATAGTTTTACATTTATTTTTAGAGTTCATTAAACCACCGCCGCAGACACTTGCCTTTTCAATATCTCCCCGACAGTACTCACTTTGGCAAGTCTGATTTTTGGAAAAGCCAGTTTATGTTTGTTTCTGGTTTCTTTACAGTGTTGCTCGCCAAGCCTCGGGAAAGACTCAATATTTTTTCTGACATATCTAAGCTGGTACTTATTTGGTCAATTCGTCAAAAACTCTCGGAACAGAGAAGCTTCTATAACTCGCCAGGAGAATGTTACGGAGGCGAAAGAATTGTCTCAAGATTGTAGCAGCTAAAAGTCTCTGCCTACCCCTCTTAGAGATAACGGTGAATATTGTTTATATGTATATGTAAATATATCAAATATTTACATAAATTTGGGTAATTTGTGTAGATCGTCAACGATACCCCGCGCAAGACGCGCGCGATCGAACGCCGCCGTCCGTCGTCGCGCCATCCCGGCGCCGCTCGGCAGAGCTCCACGCAAAGAGTGTGCAGCGAGGAGGGACTGTTCTCTTGTGCCTAAAATATTATTACTGTTTGGGTTATCTAAGAAGTAATACTATGATTTATTTAGTTTCTGATTCCTGTTTTATACTTTATTTCGAACACAATATACCGAGGGTTCCATACTACATCATTTTATATGATAAATATATACGTTTTTATACATTTTCTTGTCTTTTTCACTTGCCATTTTTTATCAAACAATAATGGTTTTAAAACTTTTTATTCGTGTACTTTCAGAAATAAAGGGGGAAGAACATAGTTGTATGTAAATTTTCTATGCTCAAAGAAATAAAATTATACGTTTTTTTTTCAGAGAATAATTTTTCATTTTTTTATATTTGTTTGGCCTGGATTCTAGTCCTTTTTGCCACCACATTTTAAGTTATTTTTAGCTTAGAAGGAAACGTTAAGTTCCTAGAAGGTCATCTTTAAATTTAATCTGTCGTGTTGGGGCCATTCACTTCAATGCACATTTTGCAGATTTCTACATGACGAACGCTAACCTCACACACGCATTACTCTCAAACTTTGTAATGTAAGTTTTGCTTTACCATTATCGGGCCATTACCACGAGTTAATTTGATACATGGTTTTCGTACAGAGTACATAACGGGTTTTCAGTACTCTAAAATCACGCAAACATACATGATTAGCTTGTTTCCAGTAGCGAGCTATTGGTGTTGGAAATGCACACAAAAAATTCAAGTATATGTGAAATTAAATAACCACTGCTCTATTCTTTATTATACACACATAAATATAATCATAATTGCACTAAGAAATAACATGTACATAGGCGAGTTTATCTCTTAGCAGAGATTTTTTCCAGCAAACCCCTTTGATAAATAAAAATCATAATAAATAAGTAGACATATATACGTATACACTAACCTAGATAATATCATACTACTAAATTTAATTTAATTTAAATACATATCCAAGTATACTTAAACAAACATACACAGCAAAACTACATACAGATATTAAATCCTGTACAATCTGTACATACTTGAAACATTTATATAATACTAATTTATATACATACTGCATAAATTTACTTTTGAAAGAGAAAAATAATTCTCTTTTTGTCGCTTTTTAAAAACACTGATCGTTGGACAGTCACGGATGCCATGACGTTGAAGGACTGGCCATAGGCAAATGATTTGTACGCTGGAGTTTTAAGTATTTTAAAAACAAATTATGAATATAAATGAAAAAGTATTAACTATTATCGATATATATATCGATAATAGTTAACACTTTTTCATTTATATTCATAATTTGTTATAAAATAATTAAAAGCTAAATAGGAGTTTTAAGTAGAGAGACAGTACGTGCACGAGCCGGCGGCCTGTACCTAGAACAAAGTAAAGGTACAAATCGTTCACGAAGATAAGAAGGGGAGATAAGAAGGATTACTGAGAATGCTAAAAATCTGAGTGAGAATATGAAAATCATGACGCAGTCGGCTAGAAAGCAATTTAACCACTATTATGTATTCAACGTTGAACCGTGTACTGCGCTTTTTCCGACATGTAATACATCCCAGAGACGATAAGGAAACTATTCAGTTCTAGGTGATATAATAGCCTTATATTTTTGGTAATATAGCTTGTGTGCTAGTTAGGCTCCTAATTCCAAATTGATATCGTAGCTTTATTATTTATTGCACAAACATAGAAACATATAAAATTTCCAATGGAACAATGTGCACGTGCTTATCTATTAAAACAATGTGCACAGTGGCGTGCTTATCTATTACAAGAGTTACTTTCTAGCAGAATCAACAACAGTACTTACCCGTTTTGGAATAGATACATACAAAAAGTTTTTGAGTTAAAGTAATGATCAATTTGTAGGTTCATAAAACGCTTGTTTATATTAATAGTAGTTTATGCTACAAGGGCGAAAAGAAATAAATTACGAGGACGATTTAAAACACGAGCGTAGCGAGTGTTTTAAACGTAACCGAGTAACTTATTGCTCTTACGTCCGTGTATCATACTACGTTTTTCAATGCATAGTGTGAGGAAATAAAACAAATATAATCAAAGAAAACAATTTAATAATTAAAGTTGAAAGTTACATTTTTATTTTTACAATTTTGCAAGTTAATGATTGGCTCCAAATGACTGTATCCAGAGCCGTTAAACAGCGGAAAAAAAAGTATAACATTTATGTTACACAGGAAAGGTTGCAGGTTAGCCAACTTCTCGTAAATAAATAAAAAATAATAATAATAAAGCCGTAGGGCAAAATAATCGACTTTCTGTTCAGTTTTGATGCATAAAAAGTGGGCCTTTACGAGCACTTGCATTGAAATAAAACAAACAATGTCCATGAGCACGTATCAAAGCAGAAAAACCTAAGCCTTGTAGCTACGTAAAGCGAACTTCATATTAATACCACCCTTAAAAGTTGATTAAAATTATTACAGGAGTTGAACGTTCTTCTCGTTTCCTCCGTCTGACTGTATCGCCAACAACATACAATAATTGAACATACACGCAGAGGTACTGTCCATTGTCAATGTGAGTGATTCATAGCAACATGGCCGGTGCGCATGTAGCGTACACCATAATGGTTACTTTCTGTCATTTTCAACACGGAACACCAAAAAGAGATCAGTACCTACAGAAGGTTAAAAAGTGTGATGATTTTCAAGATTTCTTTTTTAGTTTGTCTAATAGTTTGATTTGTCAATTCAAAGATTAAATTTAGAAAATTGCATAATTTCATTGATATTATTTAGTAATACCTCCTGGAACAAAATTTAGTATTATACATACGAAGACGTATCTATCTTGTTTAATGTTTGATGTTTTAACCAAAAATTTTAAAGAAAATTATGTCAAACTCAATCGGCTAGGTTTCCTTAGTAATTTTATACTTTTTTGATATAAATAATAATACATCAAAACAATACAAAATACTTTTATTTAATTATTTTCTATACCATAGTGTCGTGTCTGCGACCAATATCATAATCACTGAACTACATGCGTAAAGACTTTGCGGACAGTTCTGTGATTGGTGACTTGAGTTCAAGGCATCCAATCACAACAGTGGCAAAACCATATCGTCCAATGAAAGTATTATAGGATAAAATAAAGTAACCAATGAATTCATTGTTACCAAAATGTTTTACGCGGCAGAATCATAATATTAGCTCTTATCTGTAAGATTAAAAGTGGGTTAAATGTGTTTGTGTATTTTTTAAATAAGAAATGATGTAGTGATAGTTTCAAAATTGAGAGTGACGAAGTGCCAAAGTATGCTTATTATGTACATAGATATTGTTCTTTTAGTTATTTTGGTGAGTTGAATTTTCTGTACCGTCACATTCTCATGCAAAAATAATTTTCAATGTTTATTTATGTAAAACAAGTTTTCTTTTAGAATCGTATTTTTTTTTGTATCTAGTGGTTTCGTTTTGTATAAGTAATGAAAACATGGGAATATAAGTTAATATTTCAAAATGATCAACTTATTTATATGAATGCCGTGCCTCTTTTTACACGTCTATGGGTTAAATTTTGTCTTCAATTCAGATGTCTTCATATTTATTAGTTAAATTTTGTCTTCAATTCAGATGTCTTTTCATATTTATTAGTTAAAAGCGTAAAATGACACGTTATAGATCTATGGCATTTAAAATAAAATCACATTTGACCTGTTTTTTGTCCGTAGTCTACAAAGTTTCCTATATTTAAAGAAATAAAGTGATATAAAATAATAAAATGTAAGTATAGATAGTCTAGGCCAGCTCGGATAATATTTTTAAAATAGTCTGAAAATCTATCTTCTATATACCAATATTATAAAGAGAAAAGATTTGATTGTTTGTTTGTTTGCATTGAATATGCTCCGAAACTACTGGACCGATTTGAAAAATTCTGTAACCATTAGAATCCTACATTATGAATATATAATATTTTCAAAAACGTTAGGGATCCGTATGAAAAATTCAAAAGTGTGAAAAATATAGCAAAAAAATCCTTATATTGCGGACGCTGCGGAAATTATTGACAATAAATCAAAGTAATGTACTACAGTTTTATAGAGGACATCAATATCTACAAAAAACCGGCCAAGTGTGAATCGGACTCGAGCACGAAGG
The DNA here is from genome assembly GCA_934047225.1 of Ypsolopha sequella. NCBI lineage: Eukaryota > Metazoa > Arthropoda > Insecta > Lepidoptera > Ypsolophidae > Ypsolopha > Ypsolopha sequella. The sequence continues at coordinate 25,377,859 of OW204003.1, forward strand.
GTTCCGTACCATTATCTATGAAAACGGCAAAAAAACATGTCTGTTGTATGGGAGCCCCCTTAAATATTTATTTTATTCTGTTTTTTAATAAATTTTTTTATAGCGGCAACAGAAATACATCAATGTAAAAATTTCAACTGTCTAACTATCACGGTTCATGAGACAGACGCCTGGTGACAGACGGACAGACAGATAGTTATCTTAGTAATAAGGTCCTGTTGGTTACCCTTTGGGTACGGAACCCGAAAAAAGTCCGCGGTACCATATATCAATACCATACCATATATCAATACCATACCATATATCAATACCATACCATATATCAATCAATACCATACCATATATCAATACCAATAATACAATACATCAATACCATATATCAATATATCAATATCAATACCATACCATATGTCAATAACTACATGCAATAGTACGCGGCCAGTACAAACTAGGCCACATTATTCGTACCTGTATTAATCATTATCCAAATAAATTACTTCGTATTTAAGGCTATATTTTTTGAATTATAGCATCCCCAAGTTCCATAAAATAGTAATTTAAGTAACATTTTTAACTTTTTAAATATTTGTTTATCTCCAAATTTAAGCAGAAATTGTGACATCCTTCTGGATGAGTCTCTAGGCCAAATAGTCCATAATTTAGAAATTTTAATAGATGCAGTATACCCTGACAACGAGAATTTGCACGAAAAGGACTTTCATTGGTTGTGTTCTAGGGCAATAGTGTCACCTAGGAATGATACCGTCAACGAAATAAACAAACTGATTATTCAAAAAGTTCCTGGCCAAATAAAAAAAAATACAAATCTATCGACACCGTCACTAATATCGAAGACGCAGTCCATTATCCACAGGAATTTTTAAATTCACTGAACCCTTCTAGACTGCCACCACATGAATTTACGTTAAAAATCGGAATCCAATCATGCTTTTGAGAACTTTAAGACCCCGAGCATGTGCAATGGGACGAGGCTGTTAATTAAGGAATTAAAGGACAAATTTAATTGTAGCGACCAGCAGCTGGTCACCTAGCTCATACACCGAGGATACCGATGATCCCAACTGATCTGCCATTCCCCTTCAAACGGCTTCAATTTCAAGTAAAAACATCTTTTGCGTTAACTTTTAACAAGTCCCAAGGCCAGACCTTCGAATTAGTAGGGATCGACCTACGAAAAGAATCTTTCACTCATGGCAAACTATGAAAAAACTGAAAATCAATTTATTTTGGTACCACAAAATAAAACAACATCAAATATTGTTTACAGGGAAGCTCTGACCCAATACATTTAATGGCTTATGTTTTGTAGATATGATATTTTTACAAACATTAAAAATAAAAATAAAATAACCGAAAAAATATCAAATATTAAAAAACAACAAAAAAAAACATCATAAAATATTAAAAAAATATATATTAAAAGACAAAAAAAATAAAAATTAATCAAATATTAAAAAAACAACAAAAAAGACAAAAATAATGAAAAAAAATCATCAGCATAATAATATCGAAACTTTCTTCATAATGTCCTCTTTTTTAGTAACTCCCAACGCAAAAAGAAGTGTGTGAGGGTGTGCGTCTGTGTGTTAGAATTTATTATTTTTTTTAGTTAAATACCCGTGCGAAGCCGGGGCGGGCCGCTAGTATAGTTATAAAAACAATGTTATGTGTGTGCATGTTGCAGATGCTGTTGTCGATATGCACATGCTTCTACTGTTTTTACCGTGTACACCAACTGCGACAGAGCGGACAGGTCAGTACTATGGACATATGTATATATTTATATATATATATATAATATATACCTTGATTGTCTCGAATTGACCCACGAGCTGTCAACCACTGGAATGAAAATTACCGATCTAGTACATACCTCTTACCAAAACCTAATATACATCGATTACACACTTCGATATTCATATAGAATACTTCTGTTCACAATAAATTTCGTAACTATTATCTCACGTGTCAACTGTGAAATAGAACTTTTTTTTTTACAGTTCGTGGGTAAATGCGAAACGATTAAAGTATAGTGCATGTTGCAGATGCTGTTGTCTATATGCACATGCTTCTACTGCTTTTACTGCGTGATAGATTGGGCAGTTGAGTACTGTGTAGTGCATGTAGCTGATGTTGTAGTCAATATGTACATGCTTCTACTACTTCTATCACGAACACCGACATTTATATAGCAGACAGGTCAGTCATTAATGGTTATGTGTAGTGCATGTAGCTGATGTTGTAGTCAATATGTACATGCTTCTACTACTTCTATCACGAACACCGACATTTATATAGCAGACAGGTCAGTCATTAATGGTTATGTGTAGTGCATGTAGCTGATGTTGTAGTCAATATGTACATGCTTCTACTACTTCTATCACGAACACCGACATTTATATAGCAGACAGGTCAGTCATTAATGGTTATGTGTAGTGCATGTAGCTGATGTTGTAGTCAATATGTACATGCTTCTACTACTTCTATCACGAACACCGACATTTATATAGCAGACAGGTCAGTCATTAATGGTTATGTGTAGTGCATGTAGCTGATGTTGTAGTCAATATGTACATGCTTCTACTACTTCTATCACGAACACCGACATTTATAGAGCAGACAGGTCAGTCATTAATGGTTATGTGTAGTGCATGTAGCTGATGTTGTAGTCAATATGTACATGCTTCTACTACTTCTATCACGAACACCGACATTTATAGAGCAGACAGGTCAGTCATTAATGGTTATGTGTAGTGCATGTAGCTGATGTTGTGGTCAATATGTACATGCTTCTACTACTTCTATCACGAACACCGACATTTATAGAGCAGACAGGTCAGTCATTAATGGTTATGTGTAGTGCATGTAGCTGATGTTGTAGTCAATATGTATGTTCACGCTACACTACGTTACCAGCATGACGTTAGAACATGACGTGTCATTCGCGTGCGCATGCGCGAACGACCACCCCCTCCCCGCCGCGCGCCGGTCGAGGCGCGCGCGGGCGCTGGCTTCATTCTGTTGCGTCCGAACTCTCGAGAGAACGACACACGTGTATAAACATTCGTGCCGCCGATACAAACAATCTCGCGTATTCACCGTGTCTTGTGAACATATAAGTGCTGTGTAATACTTCAAGACATCCAGCTCATCACTGCCTAAAGTGCCAGCATTAATCAGCTCAACGAGGGGAGACGACACGCGGCGAGTTTCGTCGGCTCACCGAAAACACCAAGAACAACATATAACACAGGTCAGTCAGTGCACCCACATTGTTTCCACAATTCTCCTGTGTCAAATCCCATCCGCCCTGCAGTTTCTGTAATCCCGCGATTACATTTTGGCCCTTCGAACCGTTAGAACCAGCCCCTTTTCAGCCCCTACAGTCCATTTTCAATACAAGAAAAATTTTGGTCCGTCGAGCGGAAAATTTTTGGTTTATATCACCCCCCGCCTCCCCCCCGCCGGCCCGTAACTTTGTTTGAACCAGCCCCCGTCGATTTACTACAGTCCATTTTCACCAGGTTACATATTTTGCCCCCTTTCCCGGCAAAAAATTTTTTGTGGTTTCGAATACCTATCGCGGGTAGATAATTTGAACCGCCGCCTGGAACATTCCATTTATCGGTTAGAACCGACCCCCCCACGCCCCTTTACAGAATAACTCATTTTCATCACGGTTGTAATTATTATTCAGCTCAGATAACATAAGTATATTCATTCAGCCCAATTGTTTATTACAGTCCACTATACTTCTTTATTAAACCCAAATTTTACGAGATTTTGCGAGATATTTTTTCGGTGCGAGTATTTGCTTTATTTCGTGCACATACGTAAAACCCACGTATACATAAGTTATTACGTAACGAACGTTTACGTTTACGAATTATTACGTTACCAAAGCTTGATCTGCATCATTTGATTGTCCGCTCATTTAGATCCGATTTCTGCCAGGTAAACACATTCTTTGTTTGTTTTCGCTCTCAAAGCAGTAGATAGATATTTTATTCTATAAATAGAATGTTCGACGACTTATGTTGTTGTTGTAAAGGTACTTTCGTCTAAACAAGAACCAAAGCGTATTGTCGGCACGTGATTTCAAGGCAAATAACATAAAAGTGAACAGGTTCATCAGCCCTTTTCGATATTTTTGTGTTGCGGTAATCTCACGTCGCAGTAATATATTGCCGGACCGTTTATTTGTGTTATTGTCTGCTTTTTTTACCCGGGTATATATATATATAGCACAATATAGTAAACAATTTGTTTTTTTTTTCTCTTCTCATCTCTGATCTTGTTGTTTGTGATACACATATAGGGTGTTCCACGTTGGTTTATCAGCTCATATACAGGTTGTTAAAAAAAAAAAAATTTTTTTTTTTTTTTTTTTTTTTCTCTGTCGTGTTTACTTAAGAGTTCCGTGTTCCATTTGAACATAGTCATTGTTACTTCATCCGCGCAAGTATCTCAGCTCTATTCATCGATCTCATCAATTGTTTTAGTTGTACGTCCGCTCTTATAGTTTAGCTCAAACTCGTTGAGTATTTTATCTTAGTAATCAACCACCTACTTTAACAAGATTAAAATGCCTTCGAAATCACAAGCCGCGATGTTTCGTGAGGCCGTAAAGGCGATAACTCTGTTAAAGGAGATCGGTGAGGCGGTAGAGGCAGGCGACAGAAAAACTTATTCTGTGGCGGACTTCACCGCTCGTTACGCAAACATACAAAGCGTTAAAACTAAGCTGGAAAACGTATATTATGAGATCCTTGACGATGAGGATTTGTCCGACGAAACTGAGGCAAACTACACAAAAAATTTTCAGTCGGCACTTAGCAATTATGATGCTATACTAGTAGCATTCGAAAATTTAAAAGTAAAATCAGCCCTTCCGGACAAGACGCAACCCCTCAGCTCAGGTACACCCGTTGGTGTTTTACCAAAAATACCCATACCGGAGTTTCATTCGAATGTTGAAGAATGGCCCTCATTTATTGCCGTTTTTAGGAGCCTCGTCAGTGAGATGGCTACAGTCTTGGATGCTGTCAAACTGCATTACTTGTTAGGCGCCCTAAAGGGTGAGGCACATGATATGGTGAAACACCTCTACCCTACCAACGAGAATTATCCCATAGCCATGGAAATTCTAACCAAGCGTTACGACAATCGTCGTGTACTCATTGACCGGTTTGTGGACATTATAATGAACCTTCCGCACATCCACATGCGCTCGGATATCCGCACATCATTCTTAATTCCGCTTATCTCAGCGCAAAGCGCTCTCCGCAATCTCGATCTGCCCATGAAAGATTCCGACTATGTTTTCGTGTCCATGGTGGTGCGAAAACTACAAGGCGAGCTCCGCACTCTTTTTGAGCGGAAGTACGGATCTCGTGCAACTCTGCCCACGCTCAAGAACCTCATTGAGTTTCTGGAAGAGCACGCACGCTGCAAGGAGAATGAGTCATCGTTCCTTGCGTCACAGGAGGCTCCTTCTTCATCACGGCTCGGCCCGTCAGAAAGGCTCGCTCAGCTCAATAAGCTGCTTCAACCCACTCGAGGTACTCCACGTCAGCCCTACCAGGCTCATCAAGAGTTCCGCCCCATAGCTCCTCGGCAGGACAATCGCTCCCCCCGTCCTATTCGTCAACCATTTATGGCATTTGAGACAGCGCCAGTTTACTCGGCCCGATCATCCCCATCACCCACTCGCCGACAGGATTATTCGGCTCAACCTTCTTCCCCTACTGGTGGTATGCCATGCCCATACTGCAGGAATAGGGGACACAAACTCATCGCATGCCCAGGATTTAATAACCAACCGGTTCAAGGTCGGTGGGACTTTGTGAACGCACGCAACCGGTGCCGACGCTGTTTGGGTCCTCATTATGAGAACGAGTGCAGGTCTACACGTGCATGCAAGGAGTGTGGGCGGTCTGACCACCATACTTCACTGCATCGCCATGGGGCCATGTCTCCGACACGCTCATCTGCTCATTTGTTGCCTCCGTCTCTACGTGAGCAGCCCAGACAGCGCTCAGCGCATGAGCCTCAATACCATTCGGCACATGCTACACAGGCATATACGTCCCATCCCAACTCGCCCACTCAATCGCGATCGCCAAGTAGGTCTCGGGTAGGTAGTCAACAATGACTACCTACAATAACAGAGCACTATGAAGGCGAGGACGACCAGCACTCAGCACACTCAGCACACTCAGCACACTCATCACACACTCAATCAGCACATACACACTCAGTTCATTTTCACTCAATGACTTCAACTCCAACAGAAGATTCCTGTAACTCCGCACAACGTGTAGTGAACGTCACTAACACACCAATTTTGTTGCCAACCGTCTCACTTAAAATAGCAGACGTACATGGTCAATTTCACTCAGCACGAGCACTGTTAGACTGTGGAAGTATGCTAACTCTTTGTTCTCAGCGCATGGCCACAGTTTTAAATTTACCATCAAAACATACATGTCTAAAAATCGCAGGAGTTGGAAATCAGCACACACAAAACTCAAAGGCATCAATCACAATTGTATGCCGACCTACTCACCGTGACACACCTATGATCACGGCCACAGCCCATATATTGAAGAACGTAACTGGGTACCTACCGTTGGAAAAGGTTCCAGATCTCGCTCAGTTAACAGGTCACCCACCGATTCCTCTTGCTGATCGAGAATATCACACACCAGCTCCGGTTGATCTAATACTAGGATCTGACATTCTTGGTCAAGTGTTAGACGGAACCAAGGTTTCGCTCGGCCCTGGCAAGCCTATAGCCTTCGGCACGATATTTGATTTTACGTTGATTGGACCTTTCGAAAATTTACACACCTCACCCACGAATCAGGTCAATTCCGTTCACATTGTCGGCTCTCACACGGTCTCAGAGCATTCCACTCATGACATTCACAAAAGTCTTGAGAGGTTTTGGGAATCTGAGGAACCCCAAACCTACAAGCATACCAGCCCATTAGAGGATCAGTGTGAGGACATTTTCCGCACCACAACTACTCGTGAACCATCAGGTCAATATGTGGTTACACTGCCCTTTCTACACAACGCGCCGACATTAGGTTCCACTCACGCTATTGCTCTGCGCAGGTTTCTCAACTTAGAGAAGAAGCTGCAAGCGAACCCGCCCTTCCGCTCGAAATACGTAGAATTCATGTCAGATTACATAAAATTGGGACATATGTCGCCGTGTCACCCCAATACCTTTGCTCATAAATCCCATTTCTATATCCCACATCATGGCATATTCAAGCCAGGATCAGAAAAGTTGCGCTGTGTGTTTGACGGAAGTTGTAAGAGCTCAAACGGCGTCAATCTAAATGATTGTCTTCATACAGGTCCAGCTCTTCAGCAAGATATTGTTGACATTATCATGTCCTTCAGGACCCACTCACAAGTTTTCAGCACAGACATCCGAATGATGTTCCGAAATATACTCATTCACCCAGAGCAAAGACGTTTTCAACTCATTCTCTGGCGGTCTTCACCCGACCAGCCCCTGCTCACGTATGCCCTTAATACCGTCACATATGGATTAAGGTCCAGCCCATACCATGCCATCCGCACTTTACTCCAATTGGCTGATGACGAAGGTCATCGCTACCCTCACGCTGCTCAGGTCCTCCGCAAATCAATATTTGTGGACGACATTCTCTCAGGTGCAGATTCTGTAGAATCTGCTCAGTCGCTCCAAAGCGAACTGATCGAGTTACTCGCCCTAGGTGGCTTTCAGCTCAGTAAATGGACCTCCAACTCGCCCCAGCTCCTTGAACGATTCCCAGATGACCAGTGCGACATGCCCAAGGACTTTGACTTCAGTCCCGACTCTAATTCCATTAAGGTTCTGGGAATACAGTGGATTCCTCAAACTGATGAGTTCACTTATCGCATTTCTTTGCCCACTCATGCTCAAGTCACAAAGCGCTCCATTCTCAGTACAGTAGCGTCTCTCTATGACCCCAATGGCTGGGTTACTCCAGTCATCTTCCGCGCAAAGATTCTTCTCCAGAAGCTTTGGCTTCTGAAAATAGGATGGGATGAGCCTATCTCTGAAGAAGTCCACACAGAGTGGCAACACATCTCAGAGGATCTTCCTCAGCTCTCAAACCTCCGTTTACCTCGGCACATTTGTAAGTACAAGCCCACGTCTACTTACTCACTTCACGGGTTCGCGGACGCATCAGAGGCTGGCTTTGGTGCCGTTATCTACCTTCATGAGCGCAATACCACTGGACATGTCAATGTACACCTAATCATTGGCAAGTCCAAGGTCGCACCCATAAAGACTCGTCTCTCAATCCCGAAATTGGAGTTGTCAGCCGCGACTCTTTTATCTCAGCTCATGACTCGAGTGTCAGCCCAACTGTCAGCTCATATAGCCATTCAAACACACACATGCTGGTCAGATAGCACAATAGTGTTGGCATGGCTCAACACTTCACCTCACCGATTACAGACTTTCGAGGCCAATCGAGTGGCTAAGATTACAGCTACTTCAACTAGCCATACGTGGAAGCATGTACCCACGAACCTCAACCCTGCTGACTGTGCAAGCAGAGGCATGTCTGCCCAGTCCCTCTCACTTCATGACCTTTGGTGGTCACCCAGTTGGCTCAAAGAACCTACCTGCACTTGGCCCAAGATGCCACCCGCTCTAGGCCATCACGCTCTCCCAGGCCTTAAGCCCAAAAAGGTACCAGCACACATAGCAGTCCCAGATATCGATCTGGACTTGCTCACTCGCTACAGCTCACTTGACAAGCTCGTCGGAGTGACGGCTTGTATTAAAAGGTTCATATTCAATTGTCGGCACAGCCCTGATGCACGGCGCTCTGGTCCGTTGACAGCTAGTGAACGCAGGGACGCTCTGTTGCACTGGGTCCGCTCTGTTCAGCACAATGAGTTTGCTGAAGACATTAATCGTATCCAGACTGATAAAGTTTGTCCCGTTCGGCTCCAGCGTCTCTCGCCCTTCATAAAGGACGGCCTCTTGAGAGTCGGTGGTCGTCTCTCTCACGCGTCAATTAGGTATGACGCTCAACACCCACTCATTCTACCCAGCTCCAGTCCGCTCGTAGATCTCATTATAGATCACTATCACACAATACACTGCCACCCTGGAGCTGACACATTACACGCCATATTACGCCAGCAGTACTGGATTCTGTCCGCTCGTCGTATTATTAGACACCGCGTGTTTAAATGTATTAGATGTTTCCGGTGCCGCGCTCAGCCTAAGGCTCCGCTCATGGCTGATCTCCCAGCAGACAGAGTTACTCCTCAGCCAGTTTTTAGTCACGTCACGACGGACTTTGCTGGCCACTTCTTCGTTAAATCCAGCACGTTGCGGAACGCGAAACTCATAAAAGCGTACTTTTGTATTTTCGTTTGCCTCGCAACAAAGGCGGTTCATTTGGAACCAGTCTCTGCACTCTCAACGGAAGCGTTCTTTGCGGCATTGCAACGTTTTATCTCACGTCGCGGTACTCCGGTTCTCATTCGTTCAGACTGCGGCACAAACTATGTAGGTGCTAGGAATCAACTCATTGAAGTTCAGAACTTCCTCAGGTCAAACAATGATGCAATCACTCACAAGCTCGCGAATCAGCACATAACTTGGTTACTGAACCCGCCTAAAGGGCCTTGGTTCGGCGCACTGCACGAAATAAACGTAAAATCCACCAAGCAACTACTTTATCGTGTGATAGGTGAACAGCACCTCACTTTTGAGGAATTCTCTACTCTTTTGGCTCGAATTGAGGCTGTACTCAATTCAAGACCCCTCTGCCCAATTTCATCCGACCCTACGGACTTTGAACCTCTCACGGCCGGACATTTCATTATTGGTCGTCCGCTCACCGCTCTACCTGAGCAGTCTTTTGACGACAGACCCATATCTGCTCTTAAACGGTTTCAACTCATTCAAGCGCTCTCTCAGCGCTTTTGGACTCTCTGGTCCAGATCCTACCTCCATACCCTGCAAACCCGCTCCAAATGGCTCTCCCCTTCTTCCCCTCCTCAAGTGGGTGAACTGGTACTCATCAAAGAGGATGACCTGCCTCCGCTCCAATGGAAGTTGGGAAGAATTCTCCGCACGATACCTGGCAAGGATGGAGTGATACGAGTTGTGGATCTGGACACAGCTCATGGAAATCTGCGACGACCTGTGTTCAAGATAGCCAGGCTGCCGTTGGATTCAGCTCAAGAGGAGCCGCAGCCCCGGCCCCCCCAGGATGTTCACGCTACACTACGTTACCAGCATGACGTTAGAACATGACGTGTCATTCGCGTGCGCATGCGCGAACGACCACCCCCTCCCCGCCGCGCGCCGGTCGAGGCGCGCGCGGGCGCTGGCTTCATTCTGTTGCGTCCGAACTCTCGAGAGAACGACACACGTGTATAAACATTCGTGCCGCCGATACAAACAATCTCGCGTATTCACCGTGTCTTGTGAACATATAAGTGCTGTGTAATACTTCAAGACATCCAGCTCATCACTGCCTAAAGTGCCAGCATTAATCAGCTCAACGAGGGGAGACGACACGCGGCGAGTTTCGTCGGCTCACCGAAAACACCAAGAACAACATATAACACAGGTCAGTCAGTGCACCCACATTGTTTCCACAATTCTCCTGTGTCAAATCCCATCCGCCCTGCAGTTTCTGTAATCCCGCGATTACAATGTACATGCTTCTACTACTTCTATCACGAACACCGACATTTATATAGAAGACAGGTCAGTCATTAATGGTTATGTGTAGTGCATGTAGCTGATGTTGTAGTCAATATGTACATGCTTCTACTACTTCTATCACGAACACCGACATTTATATAGCAGACAGGTCAGTCATTAATGGTTATGTGTAGTGCATGTAGCTGATGTTGTAGTCAATATGTACATGCTTCTACTACTTCTATCACGAACACCGACATTTATAGAGCAGACAGGTCAGTCATTAATGGTTATGTGTAGTGCATGTAGCTGATGTTGTAGTCAATATGTACATGCTTCTACTACTTCTATCACGAACACCGACATTTATATAGCAGACAGGTCAGTCATTAATGGTTATGTGTAGTGCATGTAGCTGATGTTGTAGTCAATATGTACATGCTTCTACTACTTCTATCACGAACACCGACATTTATAGAGCAGACAGGTCAGTCATTAATGGTTATGTGTAGTGCATGTAGCTGATGTTGTAGTCAATATGTACATGCTTCTACTACTTCTATCACGAACACCGACATTTATAGAGCAGACAGGTCAGTCATTAATGGTTATGTGTAGTGCATGTAGCTGATGTTGTAGTCAATATGTACATGCTTCTACTACTTCTATCACGAACACCGACATTTATAGAGCAGACAGGTCAGTCATTAATGGTTATGTGTAGTGCATGTAGCTGATGTTGTAGTCAATATGTACATGCTTCTACTACTTCTATCACGAACACCGACATTTATAGAGCAGACAGGTCAGTCATTAATGGTTATGTGTAGTGCATGTAGCTGATGTTGTAGTCAATATGTACATGCTTCTACTACTTCTATCACGAACACCGACATTTATAGAGCAGACAGGTCAGTCATTAATGGTTATGTGTAGTGCATGTAGCTGATGTTGTAGTCAATATGTACATGCTTCTACTACTTCTATCACGAACACCGACATTTATAGAGCAGACAGGTCAGTCATTAATGGTTATGTGTAGTGCATGTAGCTGATGTTGTAGTCAATATGTACATGCTTCTACTACTTCTATCACGAACACCGACATTTATATAGCAGACAGGTCAGTCATTAATGGTTATGTGTAGTGCATGTAGCTGATGTTGTAGTCAATATGTACATGCTTCTACTACTTCTATCACGAACACCGACATTTATAGAGCAGACAGGTCAGTCATTAATGGTTATGTGTAGTGCATGTAGCTGATGTTGTAGTCAATATGTACATGCTTCTACTACTTCTATCACGAACACCGACATTTATATAGCAGACAGGTCAGTCATTAATGGTTATGTGTAGTGCATGTAGCTGATGTTGTAGTCAATATGTACATGCTTCTACTACTTCTATCACGAACACCGACATTTATATAGCAGACAGGTCAGTCATTAATGGTTATGTGTAGTGCATGTAGCTGATGTTGTAGTCAATATGTACATGCTTCTACTACTTCTATCACGAACACCGACATTTATAGAGCAGACAGGTCAGTCATTAATGGTTATGTGTAGTGCATGTAGCTGATGTTGTAGTCAATATGTACATGCTTCTACTACTTCTATCACGAACACCGACATTTATATAGCAGACAGGTCAGTCATTAATGGTTATGTGTAGTGCATGTAGCTGATGTTGTAGTCAATATGTACATGCTTCTACTACTTCTATCACGAACACCGACATTTATATAGCAGACAGGTCAGTCATTAATGGTTATGTGTAGTGCATGTAGCTGATGTTGTAGTCAATATGTACATGCTTCTACTACTTCTATCACGAACACCGACATTTATATAGCAGACAGGTCAGTCATTAATGGTTATGTGTAGTGCATGTAGCTGATGTTGTAGTCAATATGTACATGCTTCTACTACTTCTATCACGAACACCGACATTTATATAGCAGACAGGTCAGTCATTAATGGTTATGTGTAGTGCATGTAGCTGATGTTGTAGTCAATATGTACATGCTTCTACTACTTCTATCACGAACACCGACATTTATATAGCAGACAGGTCAGTCATTAATGGTTATGTGTAGTGCATGTAGCTGATGTTGTAGTCAATATGTACATGCTTCTACTACTTCTATCACGAACACCGACATTTATAGAGCAGACAGGTCAGTCATTAATGGTTATGTGTAGTGCATGTAGCTGATGTTGTAGTCAATATGTACATGCTTCTACTACTTCTATCACGAACACCGACATTTATATAGCAGACAGGTCAGTCATTAATGGTTATGTGTAGTGCATGTAGCTGATGTTGTAGTCAATATGTACATGCTTCTACTACTTCTATCACGAACACCGACATTTATAGAGCAGACAGGTCAGTCATTAATGGTTATGTGTAGTGCATGTAGCTGATGTTGTAGTCAATATGTACATGCTTCTACTACTTCTATCACGAACACCGACATTTATATAGCAGACAGGTCAGTCATTAATGGTTATGTGTAGTGCATGTAGCTGATGTTGTAGTCAATATGTACATGCTTCTACTACTTCTATCACGAACACCGACATTTATATAGCAGACAGGTCAGTCATTAATGGTTATGTGTAGTGCATGTAGCTGATGTTGTAGTCAATATGTACATGCTTCTACTACTTCTATCACGAACACCGACATTTATATAGCAGACAGGTCAGTCATTAATGGTTATGTGTAGTGCATGTAGCTGATGTTGTAGTCAATATGTACATGCTTCTACTACTTCTATCACGAACACCGACATTTATAGAGCAGACAGGTCAGTCATTAATGGTTATGTGTAGTGCATGTAGCTGATGTTGTAGTCAATATGTACATGCTTCTACTACTTCTATCACGAACACCGACATTTATATAGCAGACAGGTCAGTCATTAATGGTTATGTGTAGTGCATGTAGCTGATGTTGTAGTCAATATGTACATGCTTCTACTACTTCTATCACGAACACCGACATTTATATAGCAGACAGGTCAGTCATTAATGGTTATGTGTAGTGCATGTAGCTGATGTTGTAGTCAATATGTACATGCTTCTACTACTTCTATCACGAACACCGACATTTATATAGCAGACAGGTCAGTCATTAATGGTTATGTGTAGTGCATGTAGCTGATGTTGTAGTCAATATGTACATGCTTCTACTACTTCTATCACGAACACCGACATTTATATAGCAGACAGGTCAGTCATTAATGGTTATGTGTAGTGCATGTAGCTGATGTTGTAGTCAATATGTACATGCTTCTACTACTTCTATCACGAACACCGACATTTATAGAGCAGACAGGTCAGTCATTAATGGTTATGTGTAGTGCATGTAGCTGATGTTGTAGTCAATATGTACATGCTTCTACTACTTCTATCACGAACACCGACATTTATATAGCAGACAGGTCAGTCATTAATGGTTATGTGTAGTGCATGTAGCTGATGTTGTAGTCAATATGTACATGCTTCTACTACTTCTATCACGAACACCGACATTTATAGAGCAGACAGGTCAGTCATTAATGGTTATGTGTAGTGCATGTAGCTGATGTTGTAGTCAATATGTACATGCTTCTACTACTTCTATCACGAACACCGACATTTATATAGCAGACAGGTCAGTCATTAATGGTTATGTGTAGTGCATGTAGCTGATGTTGTAGTCAATATGTACATGCTTCTACTACTTCTATCACGAACACCGACATTTATATAGCAGACAGGTCAGTCATTAATGGTTATGTGTAGTGCATGTAGCTGATGTTGTAGTCAATATGTACATGCTTCTACTACTTCTATCACGAACACCGACATTTATATAGCAGACAGGTCAGTCATTAATGGTTATGTGTAGTGCATGTAGCTGATGTTGTAGTCAATATGTACATGCTTCTACTACTTCTATCACGAACACCGACATTTATATAGCAGACAGGTCAGTCATTAATGGTTATGTGTAGTGCATGTAGCTGATGTTGTAGTCAATATGTACATGCTTCTACTACTTCTATCACGAACACCGACATTTATATAGCAGACAGGTCAGTCATTAATGGTTATGTGTAGTGCATGTAGCTGATGTTGTAGTCAATATGTACATGCTTCTACTACTGCTATCACGAACACCGACATTTATATAGCAGACAGGTCAGTCATTAATGGTTATGTGTAGTGCATGTAGCTGATGTTGTAGTCAATATGTACATGCTTCTACTACTTCTATCACGAACACCGACATTTATATAGCAGACAGGTCAGTCATTAATGGTTATGTGTAGTGCATGTAGCTGATGTTGTAGTCAATATGTACATGCTTCTACTACTGCTATCACGAACACCGACATTTATATAGCAGACAGGTCAGTCATTAATGGTTATGTGTAGTGCATGTAGCTGATGTTGTAGTCAATATGCACATGCTTCTACTACTTCTACTGCGTGCACTGACTGCCACAGTCCAAAATTCTTCATTTTTTATTCTTTATTGTACATAGAAACACGAACACAAAAAGTTACAGTAAAATTTATGTACAAATGGGTGAGCTTATCCCTGATAAGAGATTTCTTACAACAAACCATTTAGGACACAATTAAAATTTAAATAAGAGTAATCATACACGTGCACAAAAAAATAAAAGTTGCCAACAAAAATAAACCTAAATGTAAAATATGTATATAATGATATAATATGATATTATATAGGGCTACAGACTGAAGGATACTTTATTACTTAACTACTAACTTTATATGGATGATCTAAAAATCTACGCAAATAACAAAAATAACTAAAGAGTATTACTAGACAGTACAGAAATATTCATTGATGACATAGGAATGAACTTTGGAATGAACTTTGGAATGAAAAAATGCACCACACTATATCTAATACATCAAGTGATTTGCAAGATCATGATGGAGAAAGACACGTACTTCATTATTCATAGTGGACAAACCTTTAAACAACAAATCAAAAATATAAGTACTCGCGAATTCACGAATCTGGAAAAATTTATCACAACGAAACTAGACAATGAACTGAAAAAGAATACTTTCGCAGATTAAAATTACTCGGTAAAACACATCTCACGGCTAGAAACCTTATCCGTGCTATTTAATGCATATGCTGTCCCGTTGTTCTTTACTCTTTGGAATAATTAACTATAAAGAAACAGATCTAGTTATCTATAAAGAAAAATAGAAAATATTTGCAATAAATCGACGTAAATCAGACGTAGACAGACCGTATATCCCAGTTGAAGAAGGAAGAGGGTTACTTAATATAGAAAGATTACATAAAACGCAAATAATTAAATTTAAACAATATTTGCAATACAACAAAGAATGCGACCATCTCATTAAAATTGTTGTCCAACATGATAAAACACGACACAAATATTCAATATAAAGAAGCAGATGAAAACTTGACAGAAATAGAGCTCACAACAACAAATAAGTACATTTTCAGATAAAGTAATTACAACGCAGTTATTACTAAACATGCGGAGTCTCAGAAAGCTAAACCACTACATGGTTAGATAGCCATCAAAGGTCCTACAAAAATGTAATATTGACAAAGAATTCTCCTTTAAGTAGCTCAAAACTCAACAAATTTCGCCTTCTTTTGAGTCTTCTATTATCCAAGACCAAGCTGTAATTACCAAACAACACGAAAGGCCCTTTTGGAAAGGGGTATACAGAAAAAGCCGATAGATGGTAAATGTCAACTTTGTTCATCTAAAAACGAAACCATACATATCACGTCATTTCGGGATCTGAAAAACTAGCCAGCACATTACAAAAAAAAACACAACAATAATAAATAAGAAAAAAAATATTATATTTAACTAACAAACAAGAACTTGATCAATTTATAAACTTACGAATAATGAACTGAACTCCGTATAGCCTATATGTTGACCAGGGTCACTGAAATGAAAATAAATCGCATCCAACTCCGTTGACTAGTTCTCGAGTTAAAAGACAACAGAACAGACATACAGACAAAAATTGTAAAAATTTTAGTTTTGATTTCATTTGCAATAATATGCAATGGACAGACACGACTTTTTATTAATTGCATATCTATTATCCCATCAAAAACATAAAATGTACAAAAATGTCAAGTCTCGCAATGCAATCTTTCCACCGTAAAAAGTTGTGAGATCTAATGTAAAGCCAAGTCTGTTATTTTAGTTTGTATGGAAGCACCTTTTCATTTTAGTTAGTAGGGAGCACCTATTTAACAAATGTATCATTAATTGTTTCCCAATTAGTTACCTACCAACATTAAGTGACTGTATTAATATTAGTCATCTTTATTTTTCTAATAAAATATAGTGACTTCGCAATCGCACAGCAACATATACAACATATCTACCTAATACCAATTTGTTAGCGATTTGAGAAGATATTTCTACGCATCAGCGCTTTATTTGTGCTCTGCGATTGCCAAGTCACTATATTTTATTAGAGAAATAAAGATGACTAATATTAATACAGTCACTTAATGTTGGTAGGTAACTAATTAGGAAACAATTAATGATACATTTGTTAAATAGGTGCTCCCTACTAACTAAAATGAAAAGGTGCTTCCATACAAACTAAAATAACAGACTTGGCTTTACATTAGATCTCACAACTTTTTACGGTGGAAAGATTGCATTGCGAGACTTGACATTTTTGTACATTTTATGTTTTTGATGGGATCTCATTTCTTTTTGTAGGTAGTCCTCCTTGTTTTCTTCTCGGGTGATATTTCTTGCACGTCAGCTACGGATTTTCTTAAAGCGCACTCCCTTTAACTGATCATTTGGACATACTCCAGAAAAACTAGTATCGGGAAGGAGCACTTCATAATGACCAATTAAGACACTACCAGAGAATTGTAAACGTTTCATTGGCGTCCCAGAATCGCCACTAAATAATCCTCTCAAACGGCCATTTTTGTAAACCTCGAAAGTAAATGGATACAAAGAAGTTCGGATACGGAACCGTAGGTGGTAGTTTACATCATTACTGTCGAGTACAGGTCAGCGTTAATGAGTATCCACGCTCGTCACACGTATAAAGTTGCATTTCATCCCAATGCGCTACCACATACTCGACTACCGCAAACCTAATGTCATACGACGACTCAATGTTCCCATACATAGAGAATGACAAAGAATGGAACCAACATGAACCATCTCCAGGTATAGGGACAACTAGGTGTGGACAATATTTCAGGTTACATTGCAATATTCATTTTTACGGTAAGTTATTATTATTATTATGTAGGTACACTTTTCAGTCACGGGCCCATAGGGACCCGGTCATTTGAAAGGCATTCATGGGGCCGAAGCCAACATTGAAGAGGCCTTTGGTACCATTTATTCTAAATGTGAGATGGCTGCATCCATGGGGGCCTCTCCCTCAATGTATCATTGTGATACACTAACGGACAGTCCCCCACAGTTGCCAAACTATTGCCAGGAAGGAAGCGACTTGGAGTGGGCTATGAGGATGGGATGCTAAATGGGCCGGATAACAGGGCTATGGAGTGAGATAACGGACATCTGCCTCGAAAATCTCTCACAAATTTAAATATGGCAGATGGTGACTTGCTGCTTAATAACTATCCACCAGGATAGCCGTTGTGGGCCCCCTATCTAGTCACCATGGGGCGGCCAGGGGGCAACACTATGTAAGCAGCTAAGGTTGTCGAGAGGTGAGTCTGCGGGGCGCAAGATCCTTCTAACAGTCAAGTGCCCCCGGCGTTATGACATTTTACACTTCCAACCTGGAGCATAGGTTCCGCTCTTGCATCTCCACTCTGGCCGGCTGGTTAAGGCAAGCGCAGAGGTAGGGGGTGTGTTGCTGTGTGTATGTGTGTGTGTAGCGCATGTGTGATAGTGTCCCCTGGAGGTAGGGTCCGTGGTGTCGCCACTCACCATCGGCTCGCCACAAGCCGCCCTGCGGTGACTGATTGCACTGGACGTACTGGACATACCAGAGGGCGATGGGGTCGTCACATCCCTACGCCTTTATTATTAATATTATTATTATCCACAATTAGATGCAACAGGCAGGTTAATATTTCTTTTGACTATGAAGTGAAAGGCAGGCTTCTTTTTTACATTCTCAGTGGCAGGCTTGTCAGTCTAAACCACAGAGTACATTATTATGTCTAAACCTGGTCTTTATTCAATGACACAAGAGTACATAGACATTTCATTATACCTACATCATAGAGGATGCATAAACAAATAATACAACATTAGCCGCTTTATTTTTCCTGTTAGCTTTACTGGATAAATAACCTTTTATATTGATTTTTAAGGTTCCGTATCCTAAGGTTCCGTGACCCTATTACTAAGCCTCCGCTTTCTATCCATCTATCACAGGGGTCTACAGCTTCAGCCGTTATAGGTGAATATAGCGCTTAAATATTTATTTATTTATTTATTTATTTGGTCTACCAACAGATGATACACTTAACAACATACAATTAATCTAGCGTACAGTAGGAATAGAGTGTAACTCCAATAACAGGTAAACACTGCATGCTATAAAAATGAGAGGAGTGACGTGTGACGCCAGTTGGCGGAAGCAGAGACGTCTGTCTCGTCCTCCGCCAACCAGTGCTGCTCGTTTAAACATTAATTATTTATACTCTGGTAGGCCATCAACGTCTGCAACTGAAGTTAATATCGCAAAAGTGAAGAAAATAGTGACTGAAAATCCTCATTCAGGTTTGAGAGAGATAGCCGCCGAACTTTCTATGTCTCACGACTCGATCCGTACCATTTTAAATAATCATTTGGGTATGAAACATGTTGCCGCTCGGCTAGTCCCAAAAGACCTCAATTTTCTCCAAAAACTCAATCGCATAAGAGTCGCTGAGGTCATGCTAGAACGAGTCAATTCCGACCCAACATTCCTGAAACGCATTGTTACTGGTGACGAGACGTGGGTTTACGAGTTTGACATGCAAACTAGTCAACAAGCTTCGGAGTGGCGCCTTCCAACTGAACCGAAACCGAAAAAACCACGCCAAAGTCGATCAAAAGTCAAAGTTATGTTGACTGTTTTCTTTGACTATCGCGGTGTTGTGCACTCGGAATTCTTGCCGGAAGGTCAAACGGTAAATAAAGAATATTATTTGAGCGTGATGCGGCGTTTAAGAGAACAAATGCGACGAAAAAGGCCGGATCTGTGGAAAGAAAATTCTTGGTTTTTGCACCACGATAATGCGCCTTCGCACAAGGCCATCATTGTGAACGAATTTTTGATCAAAAACTCAACAAATACCATCGAGCAACCACCTTATTCACCAGATATGGCTCCAGCCGACTTCTTTCTTTTTCCTAAACTCAAATTACCACTTCGTGGCACCCGTTTTCATTCGGTAGAAGACATAAAGAAGAATTCGCAGCAAGAACTAATTTAATTCCGGAAAAAGCGTTTAAAAAATGTTTTGATGATTGGGTTATTCGTTGGCGTAAGTGTATTGTTTCCGAAGGAGCATACTTTGAAGGTGATAAAATAAATTTTGATGGATAACTAACATTTTGTATATTATTGATTTTTTCCCGTTACTTTCTTGACAGAGTAGTATATACATATATATATGTAACCAATTTTAATGTGTACATTATGTAAATTTTATATAATGAAATAAAAAAAAAATATATATATATATATGTTTAATAAACAAGAGCAAAATTATAATTAATATACATTTACATTATAATTAAGAAAATATTGAAACAATGTAATAATTTCGAAACACAACGAAAGAAAAAAATAAATAAAAGAATCACAAAATCATAAAATCATCACAAAATCATATTTTTGCACATAATATATGTTACTTTGTCCTCTATCACGGCAAATAATAATATGAAATGGAAATCCAAGGGGGGTCCAATTATTCGACGTTATTTGTTTCAGCTCTATCTTTATAATACAACAATTTTGGGCAGATAAATGTTAGAGTTCCTTATTCAAAAGGTGCAGATTTGTTTGTCAGGCGCTACCATTTTAGCGCCTTGTTTTTTGTCGCCTTTATGTTGCTATGTCATCTTTATTGTTGGTATTTACCATAATGGTTTGGGGTTTCGTACACATATTGTGTGATGGTAGTACGGAACCCTTCGTGAGCGAGTCCGACTTGCACTTATCCGGTTTAATAGCGACTTATTTACGAAATGTTGATATTTCTCTTCTTAAATAGACTAAATGTGTTTAAGGGTTCCTTACCCAAAGCACAGATTATTATAAAAAAGGCTCTATTGTTAGAACGGTTATACATACAAGTACCTACAAGTTGAAAATTTAGGCAGACTACTTTAAAGTAAAATAACAAATAATAAAATGAGGGTTCCTTTCTAAAAAGGTACCGAATTTTTTGTCAGGCACTACCGTTTTATCCCGTTTTATCGCTTTGTTTTTTGTCGCCTTGATGGTGCTATGGCATCTATGTTGTTGCAATTTACTTTTAGGGTTCCGTAACCGTATTGTGTGGGGGTACGGAACCCTTTATGTGCGAGTCGGATTCGCACTTTACCGTTTTTTTAGTGACTTATTTACGAAATGTTGATATTCTCTTCTTAAATAGACTAATTGTGAATGTGTCGAACATTATAAACCACCTTTTTTAGGGTTCCTTACCCAAGGAACAGATTATTATAACAAAGGCTCTATCTTTAGAACGGTAATACATACAAGTACAAGTTTAAACTGTGGGCAGTCTGTAGTAAATACTTTAAAGTAAAATAATGAAAATTAGGGTTCCGTACTAAAAAGGTACCGAATTTTTTGTCAGGCGCTACCGTTTTATCGCTTTGTTTTTTGTCGCCTTAATGTTGCTATGGCATCTATATTGTTGTTATTTACTTTTGAGGTTCCGTACCCGTATTGTGTAGGGGCACGGAACCCTTTATGCGTGGGTCCGATTCGCACTTTACCGTTTTATTTTTTTCGCACTTTAACGGTTTTATTTTTTATTTTTACTACTTGCTCTATCTTCGGAAATAAAGGTATACATTTTTTTACACTTTTTACCACATCTAGCGTCCCGAGGTAGAATTTTTAGTGGTAGATGTCTTTAATGCAAAGCAGCATACCACCAACGTCATCTAGTGTCATACAAATTTATAGATGCAGCTGGAAACATACATTTTGTATGGACTTTGTATGGAAATATTAAATTACCAACCGCAAATAACATTTTTATATTTTGTTGCAATGTACACTTAACACTAACCGCATGCAAAATTTCAAGTTTGTAGGCCTGCTAGAACACCTTTGGACTTTTGATGATGTGTCAGTCAGTCAGTGACAAAATAAGGGAACTTTGACTTGAGATATTTCGTAATCAAATATAGGTACAAAGTTGTAATTTGGGGTCAGAAGTAGGATCAGTGAGTACTCTTAGTAACTGAAATTTCAGACTTCTAGCTTTACCCACAACGAAGATACAGGGGGGTTGAAAGTGCCGTGAGATGCTTCGAGAAAAGGATGGTACGGCCGTTCCGCGTTTATTTTGCGAGACTCGGCGGGGGCACTGCCGTGCCCCCAGATATACAATCGAAAAACTAATAAAATAAACTTTTAACAAAAAAATAGCAACCGACTTCAATAGTAACAGCAGTCATTCACTAAAAAGTTAATAATAATTCTATAAAGACCGATGGTACCGAAGCAACACTTTTGCCGACTTCTTTCTTCCTGAAACGTTATGTTATCTAGAAGTCGGCGTTCTTATATTGGTTTTTATGTTGCTATATCGTAGGAAATACGCCGACTTCTAGATAAAATAATGTTTCAGGAAGAAAGAAGTCGGCAAAAGTGTTGCTTCGGTACCATCGGTCTTTATAGAATTATTATTAACTTTTTAGTGAATGACTGCTGTTACTATTGAAGTCGGTTGCTATTTTTTTGTTAAAAGTTTATTTTATTTCACATTTTTTAGTGTTGCTGGGTTAAATTGTGAAATATGGGTAGTTCTTGCAAACGTGGTTTTAATATGAAACGAAGTTCAAGTGAGTATAAGTAGCTATGTTTGAGTAGCTTCCTGCTATCAATCTCGAGTTATGTGCTGTCATTCGTTAAAGAGTTCTACGGTGATGAAGCCAAGATCGAAGGTCAGGTGGGTACACTGGCAATTTTCAAGCAATGCCCTGCAATGAGCGCCATAACACAAACTGATTGCCGCAATCCAAAGATATGTGCTGTCATCCGTTGAGGAGTTCTATGGTGATGAAGCCAGGATCGAAGGTCAGGTGGGTATTCTGGTAATCTCCAAGTAATACCCTTGAATTAGCACCCTAACGCAGTGATTGCCGCAATCTCGAGTTATGTGCTCTGATCCGTTGAGGAGTTCTATGGTGAATATGGTGATGAAGCCAGGATCAAAGGTCAGGTTGAAGAATGATGATTTTCAAGTAATGCCTTGTAATCAGCACCCAGGTACAAAGCGATTATCTCAATTTCGAGAGGTATGCTGTCATTTTCTGAGGAGTTCCACTGCCTATCTCTGAAGACCTTCATCAGATCATGACCAAACCCAAAATGGGACCTACATGGAAGTACACTCTTTCAAAAAAAAAAAGAATTGTTCAAATCGGTTCAGAAATGACGGAGTTATGGAGTAACAACGCCAAAAAAAAATGAAAAAAAAATAAAAAAAAAACATACAGTCGAATTGAGAACCGCCTCCTTTTTGAAGTCGGTTAAAAATGGACTAAATTCACGGGAAAGAGTGAGAAGGCGCTCTACACACCCTTGTGTGCGCGTATCACTCACACGAACGACAAAAATGTCAAGTCTCGCAACGCAATCTTTCCACCGTAAAAAGTTGTGAGATCTTATGTAAAGCCAAGTCTGTTATTTTAGTTTGTATGGAAGCAACTTTTTCATTTTAGTTAGTACGGGAGCACTCATTTAACAAATGTACCATTAATTGTTTCCTAATAAGTTACCTACCAACATTTAGTGACTGTATTAATATTAGTCATCTTTATTTCTATAATAAAATATTGTGACTTCGCAATTTAGTTAGTAAAATGAAAAGGTGCTTCCATACAAACTTAAATAACAGACTTGGCTTTACATAAGATCTCACAAGTTTTTACGGTGGAAAGATTGCGTTGCGAGACTTGACTTTTTTGTACATTTTATGTTTTTCATGGGACCTCATTTCTTTTTGTAGGTAGTTCTCCTTTTTTTCTTCTCGGATAATATTTTTTGCACGTTAGCTACGGATTTTCTTAAAGCTCCCTTTCTCTTTTGTTTTTTTTTTCAGAGGCTTTGATATTACAATTTTTGAGGAGCCTCGGCGGTAAGTGCTTCTTAGTCGATTATATTCAGCTATTGTAGACTTCAGAGCCTTGAGATTAACAAAGTCGACATTAAGTAATCCGCCCAGACTTGTCACTCTTGAAAGTGCCACGTACGCTTGACCGAAAAACCGATGTCCATCAGTGCACTAATAAATATGAGGGTTCCGTATTCAAAGGATGCCAATTTGTTTGTCTTAAAGCCCACTTCATCTTGATCGCTATGTCATCTTTGTAGTTGTTATTTACCATAATAGTTTAGGGGTTTCGTTCGTACCCATATTGTGTGGTGATAATACGGAACCTTTCATGTGCGAGTCCAACTTGCACTTGACTTAATTACGAAATGTTGATATTTTCTTCTTAAATAGACTAAATGTGAATGTGTCGAACTGTCGAACATTATAAACCACCCTTTTTAGGGTTCCTTACTAAAATCACATATTATTATACCTATATTTGATTCTTTAGAACGGTAATACATACAAGTAGAAGTTTAAACATTGGGCAGACTGTAGTAAATACTTTAAAGTAAAATAATAAAAATTAGGGTTCCGTACTAAAAAGGTACTAAATTCGGAGTCTGATTCGCACTTTACCGGTTTTATTTTTTATTTTTATTACTTGCTCTATTTTCGGAGATAAAGGTGGATATACATTTTTTTGCAGTTTTTACATTCTTGTGTGACGAGGTAGAATTTGCCGTGGTAAATGTCTTTAATGTAAAGTAGCATACCACCAACGCCATCTAATGTCAAACAAATTTATAGATGCAGCTGGAAACATACACTTTGTATAGACTTTGTACGGGAATATTAAATTACCAACCGCAAATAACATTTTTATATTTTTTGTTGCAATGTACACTTAACACTAACCTTATACAAAATTTCATGTTCGTCGGCCTACTCGAACACCTTTAGAGTTTTGATGATAGGTCAGTCAATCAATAAGGGAACATTGACTTAAGATATTTCGTAATCAAATATAGGTACAAACTTGTTATTTCGGGATAGAAGTAGGTTTAGTAAGTTCTCTTGGTAACCAAAATTTCAGACTTCTAGCTTTACCCACAACAAAGATATAGGGGGCTTGAAAGTGCCGTGAGTTGCTTCGAGAAAAGGATGTTACGGCCGTTCCACTTTTTTTTTTTGCGGGACTTGGCTGGAGCACTACCGTACCCCTAGATTCAAAATTCAAAAAGTTCATTTTGTAGAGTCCATTCAACCACCTGAACCCATACCGGAGACCCGGCTAGGTACCAGGATACCAGGAATAAGGTTCAATGATCACCAACCGAGCCCCCAGCACGAATCCAGGCGGCCGACCAAATTCCAATCTACATACTAATAGGTTACATATATAAATACATGCCTACCTCTGCCCATTCGATTAGTCTTGCTAAGAAGAAGGGCAAAAATCTTAGCAAGATCATGTCTTTTTTTTAACACATCAGTTACTAAAACTTATTTTATTTTATTTATTTAAAACATTTATTTCGAGCAACATGACTCATAGTTGTTAGTAAACTTAAAACTACTGAGTTAGTAATACATACAATTTTGTTAGTAAAATTAATACTACTGTGTTAGTAACAATTTATAATAAATTAATGTTTATTTGTTGCGTGTGACGTGAAGGCTACCGCAATGCAATAAAAAAGGGCAATCTAACCTGCCAGCTATCATCGCCGGACTATACAAATTCCATTTTTCGTTTTTTTCGTAGACCCTATTTTTAATTGCCTGATTCATAAAAATTATCAATAATTTACTAATAGCAACAGAAAAACTAAAGCAATTAATAATCAATATCTTGTATTTTTCAGCTGACCATACTCTTGAGGCCAACCAAAGTGGTATTTTCACACAGAAACGAGCGAGATAGCTGTGACGAACTAAGGTACTCGTATTTAATTATTTGGAAAAATATCATTTAAGAGTTCGGCGCTAAAAGCTCCCAACTACGATTCGAGGCGAGTGCAAAATTGGTCGGAGTACTGCTGTCCCTCTCAGGCGCGCGATTAACGCGATCCGTAGCTGTGTGTGTGTACCATTCATTCATAACCATAACGTCTCGAAGGCACTATCTTCATGATTTGCTTTTTTTTGTTATCTACGTCGGGGAATCGTAAGTGAATATATACTCGTACATACCTACTAGTAATGCGTTTTATGGAAATTCCTCTACAAGTCAATGCCTGTATCTCAAATTATTTATTTATCAAAATATAAGGATATATGGAGATCGAGGTTTTGTAGAGAAAACCTACCTAAAGTAAGTACCAAGTGCGAGTCGGACCCACAAACCGAGGGTTCCGTACAACCTTATAGGTTTAGAAAAAGGGTATTGTATTGACAGGGTACTAAACCCTAAAAATATTTTGATAAATTATTCCAATTGCAGTTATGAGGTACCAACTTGACACTTACGTACGATATATATTTTTTCTTCTGTGCTTTCTTATCGACACTACGACCTGGAGGTCTAGCATGCGCCGTAGATACAGTGTCCTTTGGTCATACTTGCTCTCTCGCACAATGACAAATGCGGTATGCGTGAGAGCACAAGTAGGATATATATATTATATGCTGTATCTGTCGCCGCGTCGCCGCCGTGGCTATAATAATAATATCCACCAATGAGTTTAGTAATTATGTTCATTATTTGGTTTATTTTTGTTTACTATTTTGTGGAATCGTTAGTGAATCTACAGACTAGTAATGCGTTATTCGGGAATTCCTGTATAATGCCTGTATCTCAATATATTAGGATAAACGGGGATCGGGGCTCTGTAGAGAAAAGCTACCTAAAGTAAAACGAAGCAAATATTTCGAATAAACATATATTTTGTTACGTTCATCGATACACAATCAAATATAAAAAAAAATGAATACATGATTTTAAGGTGATTACCCACGCCAACGGCCTTGAGCAATCGGCCTCACCTCCGGGGAGTTACAGGCGCTGCTCCCCGCATGCCTCTGCGCAGACGCCCCGCGCCCCTCTACAAAGATCGCTAGCGTCGAAATGATTCACACCTTGTAGCGAGGTAGAAATAAATTTATGTAGCATTGTTTTATGCGTAAACCTATAACTATAACTTTTGAAGCTCAATAGGCTGTGGTGCTGTAACAGAGAGATGTGACCATTCTGTTCCTACTACTACACGGTGATATTTTGGTAGTTTTGAAAACAAACTAGTGATTATAGTAATCGCGAACTAGTGGTGATAGTACTGAAATCGCGAAAATATATAAAACATATACAACAAAATCGGTTATGTGAGGATACCCGAAAGTGACCAAGTTGATATTGGGGTCAGACCTTTATAAATCTTGGGCTTGAGCGGTAACAGACGAGCGTCACTTTGCAGTTGGTAACCGTCAACAGTAGGCCACCATGAGTTTGGCACTCGATATACGTTAGCGACTGCGTAAAATATAATGTATTGGAAATTCTGGTTCCTCTCGTATACCGCTAGAACCGCTAAACTCATACAAATGTTTTACGCTGTCGCTAACGTGCATCGAGTGCCAAACTCATGGTAGGCCAGATAGATTGTGCCAGAGGATTGAGGTAACTAATGTCGGAGGTAACCGTCTAATGATGGTAGCGTCAGCCGTCGTCGGTTGCAGTCAAACAATTTTTCATAAAAAGTGTCTGTTTTTATATTTGAATGATTTTTGAACGATAATGACGAAAAAAAATATATATTGATAAAATATAATTTTGTTACAATTTTTGTTAATTTCGGTGCTTTTAGAGACTTGAGTGGTATGTATCGGTTATTTGCGGGTCTCATAATAAAACCGATAGTATGTAATATATTTGGGTACTCAGAAACGGTTTCAATGATGTTGATGCAACTTTTAGATTTTATTTTTATGAAGATTGTATTCGCACGTAAAATAAACAAAACACATATTTTTTTAATCTGTAAATTTTAATTATGTTACGTAATCTGTACCACAGTTTCACCTCGCTAACACTTGTAAGCTCTGATCTGCAGGTAAATCCTCAATTTGGTAAATATATGTATATATTTTCTTGATCATGAGTCTTCTGCTTTTTATTTGTTCTTCACTTGAGATAAGTTAAATTTTTTGTTGTGCTCTTTGTTCTTCATTTCCTTGTTCTGTACTTCGTTTATTTCATTGTTCTGTACTGCGGTCTTCATTTTCTTGTTCTATTATATTGTTATACATTTTCTGTGTTTTCGTTTTTGTAATTTTTTTTTTCCTTTTGTTTCTTTTTTTGTTGTGCACTTTGTTTTTCATTTTATTGTTCTGTACTGTGGTTTTCATTTTCTTGTTTTATATTTTGTAATACATTTGCTGTAAATTAAAATGAATCTACCAGAATCGAGTCTTTAATCGTCTTTTGTTCAGAGGCTGTCGGATCATTGTCTTTGCCGTTCATTTGTAATGCAATGAATGAGCCTGGAGATGGTGGTGGTCCAAAAGATATTTTTCTCTGAAAAACATAATAAATAAGTTTGAATTTACCTAACTACATAGTATAATTTTTAACCCACTATAAATTATAAAATAATGCAAACCCATTAAAGAAAAATACTCAAGTTTCACAAACAAATATAAAACATAATATTAATTCCTAAATATCTACCTAAATTCAAGGATATTACCACGTTATAAAAAAAAGAATGAGCTTAGAGATTGTGGTGATCCAGACGATGCTTTTCTCTAAGAAACATAACAAATAACGCTGAATATGTTTTAATACGGAATATAATTTTTAACGTACTAGGCTGTCGGGTGACAGTTGGTAACCCTATGTCATTAAATAACAAGATGTGACCAATTCGTAGTGGTGTAGAAAAAAAACTACATCAAAATAAACAGGGTTGGCTCGACGCAACCTGAAAAATTTTGTAAAGTCAGCAAAAGCAGCACAATTTTATTGATTAAAAAAAATCACATCATCAAGTATATATCATCGATAGAGCGTATAAAAGGTGCTAAAGAAAGCTTTTTTTCATATAAAAAGATATTCGATAAAATCAGGCTAATATTAGTACCAACATAGGACATGCAAACCTTATTTTTAAGCACCTTGTGATACGCTATACCGAACATAGTACTTGCTACTTATTGACGTAATTTTTGTCAGAAAATTTGCGTTGTTTTTGCTGACTGTATAAAACGCTCTAGTTTGCGCCTAGCCAACCCGGTTTATTTTGATGTAGTTTTTTTTCTACATCACTACGAGTTGGTCACATCTTGTTACTCGATGACATAGTGTTCCCGACTGTATTCTGACAGTCTACTATTCTATACCATAAATTGCCACCGAATGACGTTAGCGTCAGCCGTCGGTTGCAGTCGACCATACAACGCTGACAATACCATCAATCGAGTACAGTCGGCGCTGTTTGGCAGCGTCAGCGCGTCGAATGCAACCAATAGCTGACACTCACTACCATTGTTCGATGGTAGTCGATGGCTATCGCCAACATGGTTCGACATGTGCATGTGTACGGCTACCGTTTTGAAAGTGATGTTCGTTTGTTGGCACTCTAAATATTTACAAAATTTCAATGACATTACATAATTTCAATGCCAATGATATTTGATAGGTGGTAGAGCTGAGGCCGGGCTCGACTGTGGAGGTACCACCATCTTATTTGGAGACCCCCTCGAAGTAATTCTGAAGAGAGTAAGAGGACAGCTCACAGGCAAAAAACCAGGAGACCCACCCTGCCTAGGACCGATGCATGGCGGTATATCCATCCCTTATAGCCGGGCCTTATATGGAACAGACTGGTAACGGGCAGCGGCGTCACTGGTGCGAGGGTTCCGGCACCGCGCTCATCAACCCCCTGCCCAGCATGTGTGAGTATGGACAATTCTTCCAGGATGACCACCGGGAATGACAAAGTCCTGAAACGGCTTATGTCCAGCAGTGGACGAACGAGGCTGATGGATGGATGGAATGACATTACAGGTTACATGCACAGATTATTTTGAATTAATATATCGTCAGGTCTTGGTCTTTTTTGCAGATTTTGTCGGATTATTTTCTTTGCCTTCTGTTTCTGGTGGTCTCTTTTTAGATGCCCCTGAAATAATATATCAACTATATGTATTATACCTACAATTCTAGTTATTCAACTATCTCTACATAATATTACAGGTATAAATACCACGGTTTTGATATGCCTGCCTGGGACATATTTTTTTGAAATGAACTAAAACAAGTATTTCAAATAGTGCTCCGGTCCAAAAAAACAGGTCGGAAGCGGAGCTAAACCATATACATAGTCCGAGCCTTGATACTTGGGTAGTTTATTTAGCTGGATAGAAGTAAAAACAAAATTTTGAGCAACGTTTTTTGCGTGAATTGTTGCTTATAGCTGTTTATAATAATAATTATACCTATACATTGTCACGATAGGAATCCCCGAGGGGGCTTTGGAGGTGTTTCGAGTGTCTCCGCACTCGGTACACCCGCGTTTCACCGACGATAAGTATGTCCCAACGTGGTTGATGGTGACTTCGGGCACAAAACATTCAGCAAGTAGTAAGTATTAGTAAATACTATGCACAAAAATTCCGAAAAACTCCTTGGTGCATGCCCAACCGAGGCTTGAACCTGGATCTCAAAATTGAGAGGCCTGCGTTCTACCCATGAGCTACTATATTATAATTTTTCTAAAAAAAGTTCCTTGCTAAGTCGTCAAACTTCTAGTTTATTATAGCGTCCACGCGCGAACTTCACAGCACAATTTATCCTCTAAATAACTAAGTCCATTGCCGAAAGTACTCTCTGAACGCACACAAATAAAAATCCTTATAAATATTTTCGCAAACATGTCATCAGACGCCAGGGTGCGGTACGTGGCAACGAGTGACACAGCCTCCCCGTCTGAACGCCACTGCATGACTGATGCCTGCGCCCGCGCAGAGCACCTCTTAGCCTTTGACCTTGAAATCTTATATATTTCGATATTTTTAATAGAAAAAGTTACTGGATATATTTGAGATATGTTGCATTTAAAGTTCAACAGATTCTTAATTTTTTGGCGTGTAAATATTTCCAAACGTCATAGCAGATTAGGAGGAGTAGGGAATTTAAGCCAAAAAAACATCATACAGTTGTTAATTTTTTTAATATAGAAGTTTTGATCGTATGAAACCAAAATTTGTTGCAAATATTTTTAAAGAGTTATTATTTCATATATATTTTTTTCAAGCCATTTGGTCTAGCCGTAAACGAGGAGTAGGCTTT
This sequence comes from Ypsolopha sequella, assembly GCA_934047225.1. Lineage (NCBI taxonomy): Eukaryota > Metazoa > Arthropoda > Insecta > Lepidoptera > Ypsolophidae > Ypsolopha > Ypsolopha sequella. The sequence goes on from OW204003.1 coordinate 25,409,206, forward strand.
AGAAAGTACCCATCTGGCTGTATTTGAAGGATCAAGCGCCTTAATAAAGTTGTGAAGGGTGACCATGACCATATCGGCCAAATGATTTACTAAAAGTAAAATTTAGTAATCAGAATCATCACTCAACACTCTGGTTTATAGGATTTAGAGTTTTACCATACGTTGGTTGTAAGCAGCGGTAGCTCAGGGGTAGAACGCTGGCCTCGCAATCTTGAAGTTCCAGGTTCGATCCCCGGTCGGGCATGCAACAATGAGTTTTTCGAAATTTATGTGCATAGAATGTGTTCTTACTTACCACTTGCGTGTATTTGTGCCCGAAGTACGACGATAGAGCTCACCACCCATCGTTAGGACGTAATATATTCGTCGGTGAAACGCGGGTGTACGGAGTGTGGATTGTGACTTGACAAGTTAATACTCGGAACACCTCTGACACCCCTTCTGACAATTTCACAATCGGAACACCTCTGACACCCTTCTGACAAGTTCACACTTCGAACACCTCTGACACCCTTCTGACAAGTTCACACTCGGAACACCTCTGACACCCCTTCGGGTATTGATGTCGTGACGATACATATACAATGTGTAACAGAAAGGTGTAACTATGTTTGAAAAGCTTATTCAGTCAATGGTATAGAACAACTTTTACTATAGAACAAACCCTGTATCTCGAAAAAAATATTGATGTCGTGACGATACATACATATACAACGTGTAACAGAAAGGTGTAACCATATTTGAAGAGCTTATTCAGTCAATGGTATAGAACAACTTTTACTATGGAACAAACCCTGTATCTCGAAAAAAATATTGATGTCGTGACGATACATATACAACATGTAACAGAAAGGTGTAACCATATTTGAAGAGCTTATTCAATCAATGGTACAGAACAACTTTTACTATGGAACAAACCCTGTATCTCTAAAAAAATATTGATGTCGTGACGATACATATACAACATGTTACAGAAAGGTGTAACCATATTTGAAAAGCTTATTCAGTCAATGGTATAGAACAACTCTTACTATGGAACAAACCCTGTATCTCGAAAAAAATATTGATGTCGTGACGATACATATACAACGTGTAACAGAAAGGTGTAACTAAGTAAATACCTCACTGGAATGCAATTAAATTGGAATCAAATTTATGACGTCATTTGGTCACTATAAAAACTCAAACCAAGAAAAAAATATCTTTGTTTTCTTGGTCTGTGTTTACAAATATGAAAATACATAATTAAATACTTATCGATCTAGTTAGCTACGAAAGTAGGTAGATACATACTGGGCGATACATCCCAACGATCGGTTTCCATAATCAAACCAAATGTGAACAAAAGCCGTAAGAATGTGTAGATTACTCAACCAACAAACACGCATGCATAGCACAGTAAAGTAATCGTCACTGACAGTTATTGAGCGAGCAACTAAAGTAAAATGCAAAACTATTGTACCCTAACCCAAAGGAGGCCCCAGGCCCAGACGCGCGAATCCACGCGACATCTCTCTATGTCTCTACTGTGTGAATGTGTGCGTGCGTCAAACAAGCGTGCGAAACAGCTACTAGCCGTTCAGAATTTGTACTGAATACGGGTGTGTTTCGTAATACCAAAAATGATGAATGAATACTTAATGTGTTTTAAATTTTGTTTTAATAATCTGTAACTTGATAACATAGGCTTTGTTTCCGCTCGAACAATGTCATACGTTTTGTTGTTTTTAATACAAAACAAATAAGAAGAAAACAGGTAATTTACGGTGTAAAAATGTGCGAATTGCAAATCGCTGACATTTCGTTTCAGGTTAGTATTTTGGAAGGAAACATATTCATGAACCTATAAAAATACTGTCTTAATCAGAATAACAGCATAATTTGGTTGAAATATGCCCGAATTGCAAATGATTTTGGTATTACGTTTGTATGGATAATTAATTTAGCACCGGCCTCTTAAAATTACAAAATAGTCGTAGCTATTTAGGTATAAAGTTACTATATAGCAGTGGCGAATGCTCCATAGAAGCCGATTCCCACCGACTTACCTTTCAGAAATACCTTCAACTATAACCAACCAATCCAAAATTCATTATTTCAATGTACAATTATTTTTGTGAGCTTCTAACCGCAAAATGTGGTTATTTTGTGTTCTAACTAAGAATTACTAAAAAAAGACGCCTGCGCGGAACGAAAAGCAAATCTTCCATATTTCAACTCATTTTGGCGCGCAGCGCTGTTTGCACAAAATTGGGAGCTAAGGCCGATCCATTTAAGCTAACCTTGCAACGTTGCCACGTTGGGCACTTTTGGGCAGGCTCCCGTACTGAGCAACATCGCAATTCGCTCGCATCTATCGGGTAAAAGCGTAAAGAGTAGGCTGATACCGATCGGGTTAAGTTTTTCTCTCTCTCTAAAACGTCTTTAACATTTTTTTTCTCTTTCTGATGCGTAGACAAGTTCAGGTGATATGATTGCAAAATTAAAAATAAGAATGCAATAAGAAAATACATCGCGAGTTAGACATTTTTAATTAGAAGTGTAGTTCAGTTTGATATTTTTCTGAAGTTCGAATATTTATTTAGTTTAGTACGTAATGACGGCATTTTCGTCTGTTTATGTGCTTACTTGTGAATTGATTAGTTTTTTGTGATTTAGCGAGATAATTGTTATTTTTACCGGTTTTTGTTTTTTTTACTGTTTATCTCACATATTTGATTATTGCAACAAGTTTTATATTATATTATTATTTGTAATAATGACTTTAATTCATAGATTTTATCATTCTTCAAAGACACTGTCATCATCAAATCATCAGTGCTTTTTTATAGTGAAAGGGCATTATCTTAATTAAGATTTCTTAGAATTGGCGCTTGAAGCACGCGGCGAATGTTTTTTTTTTTTTGATCTGCTTACCAACGTCATATTTTCACCCCTCGCCAATATAGGTATATAGTTACTTACCAACGTCATATTTTCACCCCTCGCCAATATAGGTATATAGTTACTTACCAACGTCATATTTTCACCCCTCGCCAATATAGGTATATAGTTACTTACCAACGTCATATTTTCACCCCTCGCCAATATAGGTATATAGTAACTTACCAACGTCATATTTTCACCCCTCGCCAATATAGGTATATAGTAACTTACCAACGTCATATTTTCACCCCTCGCCAATATAGGTATATAGTTACTTACCAACGTCATATTTTCACCCCTCGCCAATATAGGTTTATAGTTACTTACCAACGTCATATTTTCACCCCTCGCCAATATAGGTATATAGTAACTTACCAACGTCATATTTTCACCCCTCGCCAATATAGGTATATAGTTACTTACCAACGTCATATTTTCACCCCTCGCCAATATAGGTATATAGTTACTTACCAACGTCATATTTTCACCCCTCGCCAATATAGGTATATAGTAACTTACCAACGTCATATTTTCACCCCTCGCCAATATAGGTATATAGTTACTTACCAACGTCATATTTTCACCCCTCGCCAATATAGGTATATAGTTACTTACCAACGTCATATTTTCACCCCTCGCCAATATAGGTATATAGTTACTTACCAACGTCATATTTTCACCCCTCGCCAATAAAGGTATATAGTTACTAAAAATTTAGGCAAATACGAGTCAGATTCGCGCAGAAGTGGTTCCAAAACATCACACAATACGGGTTGTCTACACAATACATAACATCATCATCATCATCATCATCACATAACATCACACAACCCTGAATATGATGGTAAATACGTAATCACCTGTTCCTGTTAACATGCTTCTTTTCACATTTTTCGGTTTTCTTGTTTCGGAGATAAGGGGGGACATGGTAACTTAAAAATGCTATTTTTTTTAGATTTTTGTATGGGGACCCCTCTTGCGTTTCAATATTTATGAAATTTTCTTATTTGCCGAGGTCCGTGAAAATTTCAACTGAGTATCTATGACGGTTGAAGCTGTAGACACCTGTGACAGACGGACAGAGTGACGGACGGATGGATGGACAGAAAGACAGCCAGACAGCGGAGGCTAAGTAATAGTAATAATTTGGCACCCTTCGGGTACGGAACCCTAAAAAATATCAGTTAAAGGAAAAGTAACTTGTTTTTAAAATACCAATTTTACCCTTCCTATCCCCTTGGAGGTTGGTAATATATAAATAAAATATATTTAATTTACCTTAAACATACTTTTATGCAATAAGCCCTTGGAGGTTGAATTTGGAAAATTCCTTAAATGCATTTTATAGTAAACCCTTTTCGGATTTATATCACTACATTATATATATATATATTACTATCAATCACTAAAATATATAATCGGGTATAAAATGTGAATAAAAGTAATCTATTTTCAAATTGAACCTGAACCTCAGCCTAGCCGATGTGGCTCGGCGTTGATGAGTCAGTCAAGATTTTTTATTTATTTTCCAGGAGTGTCATGGCGTACCGAAACCCGTTCACAGGTGACTACTGCGTGCACAAGAGTCACTTGCAGGAGTCGCGTCACGCCTACGTGAACCCGTTGCGTGAACCCACGCGCTCCCAGTCCACCGACAGCGGCGTGTCTGACGAGTACGAGCCGCTGCACCCGGTGGCCCGCAACCAGGTACACTTGCACAGGGCTCACTGTGACTCGAGGCCGCGTTATTGTCTAGTGAACCCGCTGCGCTCCCAGTCCACCGACAGCGGCGTGTCTGACGAGTACGAGCCGCTGCACCCGGTGGCCCGCAACCAGATACACTTGCACAGGGCTCACTGTGACTCGAGGCCGCGTTATTGTCTAGTGAACCCGCTGCGCTCCCAGTCCACCGACAGCGGCGTGTCTGACGAGTACGAGCCGCTGCACCCGGTGGCCCGCAACCAGGTACACTTGCACAGGGCTCATTGTGACTCGAGGCCGCGTTATTGTCTAGTGAACCCGCTGCGCTCCCAGTCCACCGACAGCGGCGTGTCTGACGAGTACGAGCCGCTGCACCCGGTGGCCCACAACCAGGTACACTTGCACAGGGCTCACTGTGACTCGAGGCCGCGTTATTGTCTAGTGAACCCGCTGCGCTCCCAGTCCATCGACAGCGGCGTGTCTGACGAGTACGAGCCGCTGCACCCGGTGGCCCGCAACAAGGTACACTTGCACAAGGCTCACTGTGACTCGAGGCCGCGTTATTGTCTAGTGAACCCGCTGCGCTCCCAGTCCACCGACAGCGGCGTGTCTGACGAGTACGAGCCGCTGCACCCGGTGGCCCGCAACCAGGTACACTTGCACAAGGCTCACTGTGACTCGAGGCCGCGTTATTGTCTAGTGAACCCGCTGCGCTCCCAGTCCACCGACAGCGGCGTGTCTGACGAGTACGAGCCGCTGCACCCGGTGGCCCGCAACCAGGTACACTTGCACAAAGCTCACTGTGACTCGAGGCCGCGTTATTGTCTAGTGAACCCGCTGCGCTCCCAGTCCACCGACAGCGGCGTGTCTGACGAGTACGAGCCGCTGCACCCGGTGGCCCGCAACCAGGTACACTTGCACAAGGCTCACTGTGACTCGAGGCCGCGTTATTGTCTAGTGAACCCGCTGCGCTCCCAGTCCACCGACAGCGGCGTGTCTGACGAGTACGAGCCGCTGCACCCGGTGGCCCGCAACCAGGTACACTTGCACAGGGCTCACTGTGACTCGAGGCCGCGTTATTGTCTAGTAAACCCGCTGCGCTCCCAGTCCACCGACAGCGGCGTGTCTGACGAGTATGAGCCGCTGCACCCGGTGGCTCGCAACCAGGTACACTCGTACAGAGCTCACTGTGACACGAGCTCGCGTCGAAGTGAACCTGCTGCGATATGCTCCTGCTTCTCTTAAATATTAGACCTAATCAACTTAATATCCCCATCTTATTGCCGCTGATAAACTGCCATTAAAATTATAAAAAAACAAAATAGAGTATTATTCTCACTGACAGCAACCTTAATTTAATAACTATGTCTGAATGTACGTTTCAGATCTTGGAGCCCACGTTCCCCTCCGTGCCCCCCCCGCGCTGTTCACTCCCCGACGACCCACCACCACCACCTCCGCCTCCGCCCCCGCTGCACGCCAACTGTCTCAACAAAACTTGGAACTGGACCTACAAGGAGTACCAAATATAAGCCAGGGAACGCAGACCTATCGATATTAGATTATAGTTAAGGTTAAACGTCAGTAGCTTAGCGCAAAGTGCATAACTTAACCTTCTTTTTCTTGTTTATAAATTTTAAATTTAAAAGCATTTTAGTCTGTGGCATTTGAGGCCCATAGTTCAGTACGTATAAAGCAAGAGTTTGAAATTGTATACACAGTTAGACATGCTCTTCCTAAAATCAACTTAAAATGCTATTTTAATTTTGTTTGGACAAGACCATCACTAATAAAATTGTGCATTCAATTTGAAACTCATGCTTTATAAACCGTACTAATACTGAACTATTGGCGTCAACTGCCACTTACCAAAAAGTTTTTTAATTTTTGACTTCTAAACAAGAAATACAAAGTTTGCGCTAAGCTCATTAACCTTAAATGCCTTATATAATGAGCCACCTCGCGACTACTATACAGCTGTATATATGCACTAATAACGGGACTGATGCTGCATCTTTTTGAGAAGATGTATGGACGGATATAACTGCAAATAAAATTAAAACTTTGAAGAAATATATAAATGCTATGTGAATATTTGAGATCTCTTCTGCTATAATAAAATATACTGAAATTGTAGATCATATTAAATTGATTATAAAATAATATATATAAATATATACGATAATACAATTTTGACAGTATTATAAATTGACTTAAAATTTTGACAGTATTGTATTATGCTATTTTTATAAATTGTAAAAAATGCACTAGACGAAACATTTTAATTTTACCTTTTTCGAAGATTACACGAATTCTTGGCATAAAAAGGACTGGTGAAATATTGCTGAATATTGAATGTAGTACCTCCATGTTATCACTTATCAATGTGTCTTTATATCTTTGTTTTGGAGCCGCCTTCTTTGTTTCCCACTATATAGGTATTATTATTTTTTTAAACTATATTTTAGAGAATTGTAGATCTGTTTTTGTGACTTGTATATTGTTATATTGTTATCTATTATGTTTGTGTCATTGGGTTTCCTGAATAAAACTAATCCCATCAAAAACATAAAATGTACAAAAATGTCAAGTCTCGCAACGCAATCCTTCCACCGTAAAAAGTTGTGAGATCTTATGTTAAGCCAAGTCTGTTATTTTAGTTTGTATGGGCGAACCTTTTCATTTTTGTTAGTATAGAGCACCTATTTAACAAATTTATCATTAATTCTTTCCTAATTAGTTAGCTAGCAACATTAAGTGAATTCAAACTCCAATTTGTTTATTCAAAATTATTGTAACATAACAGATAAATCTGAATCATTACAATAATATAGTTCTTAAATTAAAGCACTTACTTTCATACTTCTCTCTAACATTCTCTTACAAACATGTATCAGATAACTAATAAGATCCACAAAAATATCACACTCTGGTGCTTCAGCGAGCAGGGAGCAGAATATGTCGAGTGCTCGCGCGACGGGCGAGTACCGATAAAGGTTAGTGCGCGAAAATGGCGCCGCGAACAACGTACGACCTCAGCCCCCTGAGGTACCTATCGGCATAGATAAACAAATGAAGGATAGATTGCTATCTCCTTGTACTATTTGCAATACTAAAAATAACGTTGCTAGATGGCGTTACTTGTCTCGCTTGAAATAAAATTTGTCTGAAATCGACGAAATGTAGCATTTTTATTGTTCTGGCTCATCATATTTATTTATTTTATGAATAAAAACGCAACATTTTCATAACATCAGAAAATGGTGAATTCTTAATCGGGTGTTTTTAACATTTTTTTCATTAAACTTTCGGTGGTAAGCTGGCAATCTAACTAAGCGTGCAGATGGTTATTCTGAATTCCGGTAGATGGCGCACAACGATCATTATTTATTTAGCTAACACACACTACTCATACATACCGGTATATAACTTTACTCTTTGACTCAACTGTCATGCACGGTTGAGTCATTTGTCCTCAGATTTATCGTATGCTATGTGTCGCGTATTGTCGTATTCTAGCAAATTTTTGTTTTTGTGCGCGCAGTATAGTTGCTACACACACAGACACACAAACACACCCTCATCGAATTTCGTTTAATCAACTGCTCGATAGATGGCACTAGGTATGTCACAATTTATCTAGTATAGTAGCGACATCAAAATAATAAGTCTAACTACTAGGTACCGGCGAAAATAATAAGTTTTACGCGGGCTTTGTTCTAATGTATGGAGTGAGCAATCTATCCTTCCTTTATTTATCTATGCTATCGGGCACAAACAGTTTTAGAATTTTCTCAACAAGATCCACACAGTCGATCTTATTTCGAATAACGCCAAGTATAAACTTTGCCAAAGCTAAGTTTCTTCTGAGCTCAATTGACTCATAGCCCAAATTATCTTCAAGAAATCGAGTTGGGTACATAAAAGGATAGTATTTATGATTCTTCTTATACACATATCTTAAAAAAACGTTTTTGGACTTGTTCCAACATGAGGATATATTTATCTTCATGTGGACACCAGACCACTGCATTCGTTTTTACAATACTACGAACTAGAGCTGCATACAGCACCCGGGTGGCCACGGCGGTGAGGGGTGCAGAATTACGTAGCACAAATCCTAATCGCTGGAAGGCAGCTTTCGTCACCTTCTCTACGTGCTGACGGAAGCTCAATTGTTGGTCAAAGACTACACCGAGATCGCGCACCTGCGTGACTCGTGCGATGGGGTCGGCCCCTACTATGTATTGGTGTTGCAATGGCGCAGGTGAACGAGATAAACTCATCATTTCGCACTTACTGAAGTTGAAGTACAGCTTGTTATCAACACTCCACCGAAGTACAGCGTCGATATCTTGCTGTAATTTTAGGCTATCGTCCAATGATTAAATTACCTTAATCAATTTCACATAATCAGCAAACAACAGCACTCTCGAGTTATTGACGACACGAGGAAGATCGTTAATTAAAAGCAGAAACAAGAAAGGTCCCAGGTTCGACCCCTGACTGCCGTGGTGCGCAGGACCTGCTACTGCAAACCATTGCGGAGGGTTCGATTGCTCTGGCGGTAATTTCGGAGCCCTACAGGGTTCCAAAAGACCCCCACTGGATGTGTGACGGAGCCGCCTTGGTCGCCGTGTACTGGAGAGGCAAGGATGGAGACCCTCCCTGCAGAATCCTGGCCAGAGGGCAAGGTTTCGTTGCGGTCGAGTGGGGCCAGATGGTGGTGGTTGGGTGTTATGTCTCTCCCAATATCTCCCTCGCGGACTACGAGATATTTCTGGACGGGTTGGCGGTATGCATTCGCGGATATCTCACCCGTCCGATGCTTGTCCTGGGGGACTTCAACGCTCATTCTAGAGTGTGGGGGAACCCCTGGGATGACGCTAAGGGAGAGACGATACTGGAGTGGGCGGCGGGTCTCGACATCCGCCTTCTTAACCAGGGGGCGGTGACAACCTGCGTGCGCTGGCAGGGGGAGTCGATCGTTGACTTGTCGTGGGCGACTTCCACTGCAGAGAGCATGGTGTCGGGATGGAGAGTTGCGGAAGAGATGGTCACCCTCTCTGACCATCGCCACATCTTTTTTGAGGTGGCAGTCCGATCTCTCGGTCCTTGTCTCAGGAGTCGCAGCCCTCCGAGGAGGTGGTCCCTGAGGCAAATGGACCGAGATAAGCTCAAAGCTGCTGCTGCCGTGGCAGCCTGGCCGGAGACTCCTGGTGATGAAGTTGACCTCAATCCTGAAGTTGAGGTGGCATGGTTTTGGGAATCCATGTCAATGGTTTGCGATGCTGCAATGCCCCGAGCCAAGCCAGTGGAGAAGAGGTCGATGTACTGGTGGTCGGAAGAGATTGCAGAAATGCGTGCGATCTGCTTGCGGTGCCGACGCCAGTACCTCAGAACCAGGAGAAGGCGACTTGCCACGGCAGAAGAAAGGGCGGTGACCTATGAGGAGTATCGGATTGCCACAAAGCACCTCCAGATTGCCATCACTGAGGCTAAGGCTCGGTCTTGGGCTGAACTTCTACGGGACCTGGACAAGGACCCATGGGGTCGACCATATAAGATGGTCATGGGGAAGCTGCGGCCCTGGGTTCCACCTTTGACGGAAACCCTTGAACCGAATCTGGTGGACACAGTGGTCAACACTCTCTTCCCCAGAACCCAGGATGACCCTGTGCCCTTGACCCCCGTAGAACTGCCAATCTGGTCCGACGATCTGGAGGTATCAAAACCAGAGCTGACCTGCGCCGTCAAACGCCTAGCAGCGCGCAACACCGCCCCTGGCCCAGACGGTATCCCGGGTCGGGCATGGGTGCTCGCCATGGTGGAGCTGGGAGACAGGCTAAGGCGGTTGTTTACAAGCTGTCTCCGCATTGGCCAGTTCCCACGCACCTGGAAGGAGGCCAGGCTGGTGCTTCTGGTGAAGGAGGGCAGAGATCCGGACTCTCCATCCGGTTACCGACCCATATGCCTCTTAGATGAAGTGGGCAAACTATTCGAAAGAATAATTGCCCACCGTCTAAACTCACATCTTGTGAGAGTGGGCCCCGACCTGTCTGACAGCCAGTTCGGCTTTCGACAGGGTCGATCAACATTGGACGCAATTCTCTGTGTTCGACACTTGTCGAACCGGGTGGTCTCCCAGGGCGGGGTAGTGTTGGCGATCAGTTTAGACATAGTGAACGCTTTCAACTCCCTACCCTGGAGTGCGATCAGAAGGGCGTTGATTGATCACGACGTCCCTTCTTATCTGCAACGGATCATAGGGGCCTACCTGAGCGACAGGACAATTAAATATACGGGTCGAGACGGCTCAGTACACAGCAGGGAGGTGAACTGCGGCGTTCCCCAGGGGTCAGTGCTGGGTCCCTTGCTGTGGAACATAGCATACGACGCGGTGCTATGCGTCGGTCTCCCCGAGGGTGTCACAGTCGTCTGTTACGCAGATGACACTCTCGTTCTGATCGAGGGTGACACCTTCGAGAATACCGTCCGAAGCGCCGAACTTGGTGTGGCCTGCATCGTGGACAAAATCCACGAGCTTGGGCTACGAGTGGCACCCCAGAAGACCGAGGCTATATGGTTCCACAAGCTTCCTCGAAGCCAGGATCCTCCCAGCCTTTCGGTATGTGTCGGCTCGACTCAGGTCCAGATTGGAAGGTACATGAAGTACCTTGGCCTCATCCTCGACAGCCGTTGGGGGTTTGAGGAGCACTTCAGCCGTCAGGTCCTTCGGATTCAGAAGGTAGCCGGTGCACTTCACCGACTGCTGCCTAATCTCGGGGGGCCCAGGGAGGAAGTTCGCCGTCTGTACGCGATGGTAGTGCGGTCTATTGCTCTCTACGGAGCTCCCGTATGGTCCGCAAGACTGGGAATCAGGCGTTGCAGAACTATGTTCTATAGTGTGCAGCGCAAGATGGCAATGCGGATCGCCCGCGGATTTCGCACGATTTCGTTCCAGGCGGCGACGCTCCTGGCGCGTTTTCCACCGCTTGATATCCTGGCCGATATGGATGAGAGGGTATTTGCCTCAAGTCGTGGCATCGACTGTGGTGGTGAAAATGCGCCCCAAGAGCCGCTGGAGAGGGTGAAGCAGCGGGAACACCGCGCCGCGCTGGAGTCATGGCACGATAGGCTACATGAGCCGCAAAGTGCCAGACAGCGCGTAGTTGGTGCAATACTGCCCAATTTCTGGACGTGGATGATGCGAGGCTTCGGACGAGTCACGTACCGGATGACGCAAGTGCTCACAGGGCATGGCTGCTTCGGTGAGTATCTGTGTCGAATCGGACGTGAAGAGACGGCCCAGTGTCACCATTGTGATGGTGATCTGGACTCGGCGCAGCACACGCTCGAAGAGTGCCCTGCCTGGGACTCCGAGCGGCAGGACCTGGTAAGTCAGGTTGGGCAGGACCTCTCTCCACCGGCGTTAGTCAATTCTATGCTGACAGGGGAGAGCTCATGGGAAGCCGTTACCAGGTTCTGCGAGAGCGTAATGGTGCGGAAAGAGGAGGCTGAGCGGGAGAGGGAGAGGGCCAATCCCGCTCGAAGGAGGAGGCACCGAGGAGGAAGAGGTGACCACCTCCATACCGCCCAGTAGTTCGGGCATAGAATAAGACTACGGTATCCCCTGCCTGTCGTAAAAGGCGACTAAAAGGGGCTCCCGAGCTGCGGATGCGTGGGGTGGGGGCCCTTCGTATCTACTAAACAGCTCCGGGAGGATGGCAGCACGATGTGGTCTCGTGCTGCCTTGGCACCGAGAGGGTGCAAGGGGAAGCAATACTCAGCTTCCCCAGGGAGGGCCGCAGACGCGGCGTTGCGCCAGAGGGGCACCGGTGCGTTCCACAGGAGATCCCGGAGCCCCTTGATTGGCGTGGAGGAAGGCCACCATGGGGTTTTAGCCGGTAAGAGTCCGGCATAACCTCTCGGCTCCCCCAAGCCGGAAGGTATCCATGAAGGATTTCCCCATGTAAAAAAAAAAAAAAAAAAAAAGGTTAGGTTAGGTTAGGTTAGGTTTTTTTTTTTTTTTTTTTTATAAGTTATCTCTATGGTTCCATGGGCTGAGGCCCGCTGCCCTTATTTGCTACATTAAAAATTTTTTGCATGTCAGATTTTGTCGTATCCCCGCTTTTTCGGGGTGGGGGGGTTGGTGTTTCGGAACAACTCTCTCTATACATTTAGTTTATCTTATTTTCTATATTTTATTTTGATCTATTACTAGTGATATCTTTTACTAGTGATATTTTCCATCTTTTATTCTTTTTGTTCATGTGTACATTATTTCTCTTATTTTTATTTCAATGTTTTTATTATTATTATTTTTTGTTATTTTTTATTTTTATATATATAATTTTTTATTTTCTCTCATGCATTTTGATTATCATTATTAATTTTTAAACTATATACATTGTTTGGTAATTATATAAAGATAAGTGTTAGTAGCTTAATTATATTTTAAGTATTATTTTATAAAGACACTCCTTTGTTTTAACCTTCCTTACTTAGTTCTTATCTAGATGAGAGAGCTGTTTCGAGGGTTTACATTGTTAGTTTTACAATTTATACATTTAGTTATTATTAGGTAAGTTAATTTACAAATTTTAACAGAATTAATACTTTTGTTGTTCGTCAAATTTATCCATTTCCCATTGTCTTGGTCACTATATCGGCCGGTTTATCACCGCGGTATTCCGGTCTTGCAGTGCCATTTTTAAGTTGTACCCGCTGATCTGGGCATCTGTCGCACCTTCTGCTCGCTTTACAAAGGCAGCAATCGCGTCCCCTCTGTCATCTGAATAGTAGATGCAGCTTTCAGTATGACGCGATAATGCCACCACTGCGTGCGGGATACTGTTGTGTAGGTGCAATCTATGAGCTGTTCTGCGCACGATAATTACCTTCGCGTAAGTAAGTCCCTGTGCTTCGTGGATAGTCTGAATGCGTGACCCGTTTCCCTTCCCATAGCCTTGGCCTTCCAGGGACTCCTTTTCGGCCTGGGTGTGCACAAGAAATAATGTGCTTGGGAGGTCTCTAGGTATTTGTGCATTCGTGTACCTTTCCAGCTTCAGGGAACGTATTTACGTTTTGGATGAATATGTGCCATTGTACACCTCACTGAGGGCATATGGCACATCCATCGGGTTTCTATGTGTGCACAACAGCTCAAGACTGATGCTTGTTACCAGATTTGGGCGGTTGTAATACATTCCAAAATGACACTGTCTGTCCATGTAGGGAAGCTGGTTGATGTCACCTATCAAGATCATTTCTCTGGCCCCTGACATCTGTGTCACCATGACAATGGCGCCGAAATGACTCATGGGAGCTTCGTCAAAGAAGATGCGTTTGCACGATTCTTTCTTCTTTCCCGAAGCGCCCACGCCGTTTGCTAGTGCAGAGGCCAGGGTGCGCACTCTTGTATATAGGTGTACCTTTGATTGTGCCACCAGCTTAGCCCTTAGATCTTTTGCCGCTTCGATGGTCTGGTTAGGTTAGGTTTTTTTTTTTTTTTTTTTTTTTTTATAATGAATGCAAGTGCTATGGACGTTGTCCATACCTTTTTTAGCAATGTTTATTTTGGCAATTTAGTTCTGTTCCTCTTTTCGCTCCTTACAACAAGATTAAATAATTTTGGTGTGAAATACAATTTAGGTGGTTCGTTTTTACATTGGACCCTTACTTATAGCTAGTTACATATATATATATATACTAAAAATATTTATATTAACTAAAATTTTTTTTTTTTTTTTTTTTTTTTTTTTTTTTTTTTTTAAATACATATTCTATGTCGGTACATATTCTTTAAACTATATTCTATACATATTTTATTACAGTCTAATTTAAAATACATGTTTTGTTACATTTAGGGGGTTTACATATTATTATTACACAATTTCTGACAATTACTGTGGTGAGATGGAAATAACACACTTTTATTGAGAGAGGGGGGAAGATAGCCGGCTCAGACGACTGGGTTGCCGCCCGTGCCACCATTCAGCATGGCGTCAGCCACTGACGTGTCTCGGTTCCTCCAGGCCATTTTAAGGTTGTATTCTTTGATCGTGCCGGTCTCAGCTGCCAGGGCGTTCCTTATTAGCCGAACTATGGCATCGTTTTTTCGGCAAGCCGTATAGTAAACACAGCTGCCGGTATGCCTTGACACCGCCACGACTGCGTGATGGATGCTGCTGTGCAACTGCTGGGTGACTTTCGCAGTTCTTATGATCACCACTCTCTCCCACGTGAGTCCCTGAGCCTCGTGGATTGTGTGGATACGCGACCCTTGTTGCTTGCCGTAACCCAGGCCTTCTAGGAAGTGTTTTTCGGCCTGGGTGTGAACAAGGTAGAGGGTGTTATGCTCGTTTCTTGGAGGTCGCGTATCTTCGTAGGATTCCAGAGTCAAGGACCGTGTTTGAGCCTTGGACGAGTATATGCCACTGTAGATCTCCCTTAGGGCATATGCGACGTCCATGGGGTTTCGATGTGTGCACAGCAGTTGTTTTGTTATGCAACCAAACAGACTGGGACTGAGGTACCTCATCGGGAAAAGGTTTTCTCTGTCGATGAAAGGGACCTGGTTTTGGTCACCCAGGAGCAAGATTTTGCTGACGCCGACTATCCGGGTTGCTAATACAATGGCTCCAAAATGGCTCATGAGAGCCTCTTAGAGGTTAGGTTAGGTTAGGTTAGGTTAGGTTAGGTTAGGTTAGGTTAGGTTAGGTTAGGTTAGGTTAGGTTAGGTTAGGTTAGGTTAGGTTAGGTTAGGTTAGGTTAGGTTAGGTTAGGTTTTTTTTTTTTTTTTTTTTTTTTTTATAAATGAAAGGTTTTGCTATGGGATAAGATCTCCCATACCATTTTTTTGTTGCTGTTTGTTTTTTTTTGTGTTTACTTTATTTTATTAATTATCGCTCCTTAAAACTATCAGATACATGCTTCTACCGTAAACAAAGACCCTTATATATACATACATAAAACTTAAGAACTACATATAAAGATACCAAAAAATATTTTTTTTTTTTTTTTTTTTTTTTTTTTTTTTTTAATTTTTTTTTTTGTTTTTTTTATATATATTTTTTTTTTCCTTTTTTTTTTTTTTTTTTTTTTTTTTTTTTTTTTTTTTTCCTTTTTTTTTTTTTTTATACTATTTATTTAGTTATTATTATTATTATTATGATTTTTATTATTATATATTTTTTTAAAAACATGCTTAATATTAAGAGATAATTGAGAGGTTATATAACATTAAGCTCAGAAGTATTTTTGGTTGACGCTAAACCATCCGCTGCTCAGGCGCCCGTGTGTCACCTGCGCCGCTCTTTAGCATCGCGTCAGCAACAGCCATGTCACTGTTTCGCATAGCCATTTTTAAGTTATATTCACGGATTTTACCGGTCTCCGCTGACAGGGCGTTCAAGATGATGTGAACTATGGCGTCATTTTCGCGGCGAACTGTGTAGTACACACAGCTGCCGGTGTGTCTGGACACCGCCACGACCGCGTGATTGACGCTGCTGTGCAGCTGCAGGTTCTTTTTTGCAGTTCTTACGATAACCACTCTCTCCCACGTTAGTCCCTGAGCTTCATGGATTGTGTGGAGACGCGATCCTTGTTGCTTCCCGAACCCTAGACCTTTAAGGAGCTCCTTCTCGGCTTGGGTGTGGACAAGGTAGAGCGTGTTTGGCTCGTCTTTTGGGAGTCGCGTCTCTTCGTATGTTTCCAGTGTCAGGGACCGTGCTTGAGCCTTGGATGAGTATATGCCACTGTAGATCTCTCTTAGGGCATATGCTACATCCATGGGGTTTCGATGTGTGCACAGCAGTTGTTTCGTGATGTTTCTGTACGAGCTAGGAGTTTTGTACTTCATCGGGAAGAGGTTTTCTCTGTCGATGAAAGGTACTTGGTTCTGGTCACCCAGGAGAAGAGCCTTGCTGGCGCCGGTTATTCTTATCGCTAACACTATGGCTCCAAAATGGCTCATGAGAGCTTCATCGATTATCAATCGACCGCAGCTCTCGCCCTCGCCTAAGCCGTTAGCCAGTAGCGACGCCATTGTGCGCACCTTGAACTTTGCGGCTCTGCCAAGTTTAGGCTCCAGTTTTCCGCGGAGGTGTCTTGCTCCTTCCAGTGTGAGTGTCGTCACCAAGTCCCTTTCAGCGTCAAAGTTGTTTACTATGGAGGTTGTTTTGCCGCAGCCTGGTACCCCCGTTTACCCAGTCCATTGTTAATGTCGACATTTGTGCAATAGCTTCGGTGGATTCAGAATCCCATCGCAATTTGCTTGCCATTTCCAGGATTCTTTCCTCCAGCATTATTCTCGTGCACTTAGCGACAATAACAATGGGATCGTTTGGTGGAGTGGTAAACACTGGTTTGCCTTTCCGGGTTGACTCGTCACTGTCAAGTTCCACAAAACCACCAGTACCATTGAACGCGACCATGTACTCTCCCGTCATGATTCCACCCAAAACTTGGGAGGTGGCGTTATTGTACACCGCCGCGTCGCACTCCTCGAGTTTAACATTAAGCAATCGCTCATTCCCCCGACGATAGGCTTGGAGGATTGACCGGCAGGTTTCTTGTTTTGAGACGATTGTGCCTTTGAGCATTGCCATGTACTCGAGAAGTGCGTTGGACAAGTGGTCCGATGGATCCACAGGTGTTACGAGTTCCGGAAGGTCGACCAGGCCCATGTTGGCCTTTGTTGGTGTTTTGCGGGTAGTTATTCCATCTTTTCCCGATGAAGGTGTGATTCTTGGAGAAGTGCCTGTGTGTGTGTGTTTGTGAATTTTGGATGCAATGTGTGTGAAACAACCGATTGCTGCCTTGGTCATGGACGCCAACACTCCCTCAGAATCCTCTGCACGACGCGTCGGCTGCCTCTCGCCTGCTATTTTCTCTTGCAGCCTTTCCGAACCACTAAGCTCCGGGCTTACTATGGGGTGGCCCCAGCTGTCGATGGGGTTGGAAGTTCCATCGAGACGGTACGGTTTCAGGTGACTGAGGTTTTGGCCCCTGTCCTCGTAGACCACCATCTCGTGTTTACTTGAAGCTCTGACGATGCCCAAGTAATCTTCCGCTTCAGCTTTAATGTAAGCCACCACCATAGCATCCACACTGATTTTCTTAGGCGGTCCGTCAATGGCTGCTAGGCTGGAAAGCATCGAGCATGCCTGGGCGAATTCGGAGACTTCGTCGCCGGCTACGAATAGTGCTATTATTTTGTTGTTTGTTCGCACTATTCTGCAGCGGTGACTTGCTGCAGTGACTACTGCGAGTGCTTCAAATACCTTCCGCCTCATCGTTGCCTTGAAATTGCTCCCCTTCAAAAGGAGAGCTAGGCCAGGTGAGATTGTAACGGTGTTTTTTGCCATCGCGTTGCAAAAGCAGACTCCGAGTCTCTCGGTGCTGTCGTCCATGAACGTCGCTACCCCTTTGAGCCTTATGCCAGGGACACCTGCTTCACCGGAATTTAGAAGCTGGTACTCCGCTGGCATCGGGTAGTCTATCGGTTGTTGTGGTTGTTGTGTGAGTTGTGTTGGTTTTATGGGGGTTAAGTCAGGTGTTGAGTTCCTCTTGGCCGCGATTCGCATGGTGTTTTCTACGAATTCAAGGAGGAGCGTTATGTTGTCTTTATCTGCGATGATGTTCCGCAGTTCGGCTTTTTCCAGCTTGGTGTTCAGCCGGTATTCTAGTTCCATTCGGGCAATCGCGAAACGAGGGCAGTCCAGTAAGAGATGCCATATCGACTCACTAGTGTCAGGGTCGCATTCACAGCCGGGACTGCTTTTCAGCTGAAACCGGTGCAAATACTCCGCCATGCCCCCGTGTCCTGTCAAGGCTTGCACTTGTCTGTGTGTCAGTTTTGTTCTCCGGACGATACGGAATGCTTCGTTCACGTCCGGAAAGAACACTTTGGTGACGGATCCAGTGCTGGAAGAGCTGTACCTATCTTGCCACTTGCGTACAGTTTCCTCTCTGATCTTTTTCTTGACGTAGGATACGGGGACTTCACTGTAGTCTGGGTCATCAGTTGACTGCAAGGCCGCCTGTTTGGCCAGTTCATCCGCTCTTTCGTTTCCGACTGTGCCGACATGCGCCCTGAGCCAAAAGAGCCGCACCTGCCGACCTTGTGCTCTGATTTCCGCTACGCACTCTCTGATGTTCTTAGTAAGGGGGTGTGATGACTTGGGATTTCCTAGCAGTTCGAGTGACGATCTTGAGTCACTCAAGATGTTTATTCGGTCACTCGCGCTATTTTTGGCCAAGTCGATCGCCCTGTGGAGTGCATAGAGCTCTGACTGGAAAACAGTGCACGCCGGGTCCAGGCTGAAGGTGTGAAAACTGGTCTCCGCTCCTTCCTCCCAACACGTGAGGGCTGCTCCAACTTTGCCCTCAATTTTGCTGCCATCAGTGAAAACTTGTGGTCCAGCAATGTCGTGGGAGTCTAGAGTTTCAGAGTCCATGTTTTCTAGGAGCTCATACTCAGTTGTTATGAGTTGTGAAGGATGTGGCTGTTCAAGGTAGCCCACCCTTTGCTCCATGTTCCTTCCTGGTGGCAGGTAGTCTACATTGATGCCTTTTTTGGCCATGTACAGACTCGCGGCTTCCTGTATTCTTAGGTCCAGGGGCAGAAGGCCCGAAAGAACTAGTGCCGACGTGAGCGAGACCGTTCTGTACGCTTTGCAAATCTTTTGTGCAAATCCTCGTTGCAGTGCATCCAGACGATCTCTGATCATCTGGAGCTCCGTTGACCGGTGCCATGCACTTGCTGCGTACATTACGATCGGCTCGACAACCGCTACGTATATCGTCCTGATAATTTCACCGTTGAGGCCCCATGTCACCTTCGCTGCGCGCGCTAGATGTTTGTATATTTCCGCGGCTTTTTTGCAGATTGCGGTCACGTGCGCTTTGAAGGTGAGTTTTCGGTCGATGATGAGACCAAGGAGTTTTATCTCGTTGACGAGTTCGAGTCTACTCCCTGACATATAGAGATGTGGTTCTTCGTACTTCAGTTTTTTAGTAATCAACATCGCCTTGGTCTTGTGTGCGGCGAAGTTGAGCTTGTTCTGAGTACCCCACTCCACTATTGTCTCCAGTGTCGAGTTGACCCTTTCCTCCATGTCTGCAACCGATTGGCCGGTGAAAACCAGGACTACGTCATCCGCGAAAGCTTGCGAGTGTACTCCTTCCCCTTCCAGCTTGTGCAATAGCGGGTCGAGGATGATGTTCCAAAAAGCTGGCCCTCCGATAGATCCTTGGACACAACCTTTGGTTGTTTTCCTCTCGCTTGTTGCTCTGGAATAATTGACCACTATTTTTCGGTCTTCTAGGTAGGAGCACACCATTGCATAGATGTTCCGCGGACACTTCCTTGAGGCTAGCTGGTGTTTTAAAGCCGGCCACCATGCGTTGTCGAAGGCCCCCTCTATGTCCAGTGAGATCATTAGAACTATCTTTTTGTTTTCAAGTTCTGATCTAACATGCTTAAGCAGGTCACAGAGGGCGTCCTCGGTTCCGCGCTGGGGCGTAAACCCGTACTGGTTTTGGTTAAGGGTGGGCTGTATGTGCCATTGCAGCCTGTTTACCATGAGTTTCTCGACGATTTTTCCGATTACTGGCAGCAGTCCGATGGGTCTGTATGACTTTGGGTGTGTGTAGTCATCTTTCCCATGCTTTCCGAGGATAATTACGTGCGCCATTTTCCACTGGGTGGGGAAATGTGCCAGCTCTAAGCATTTATTTGCTATAGCCATAAACATTTCCTTCCCGGTTTTGATGGCCATCGTACATATGTCTGCCGTCAGCCCGTCCGATCCTGGTGCCTTCTTTGGATTCAAGTCATGTAGTACTGAATCCAGTTCGGCTTCCGTGAAAGGTGGGTCATCTTTTGACAGACCGTCAGTATCCTCGGGTTTGGCGTTTGTCAGTTCTCGGAGATGTTTGTGGTAGGGTTGATCTGTCTGTGTAGAATCATCAGGGTAGAACGTATCGGCCAGGAGATCGGCCGATTGTTCAGGGCTCAGTGTCTCGCCCTTGGCGTTCCTGAGAAGCGGGTCTTCTCGCCTCTTAGATGTTCTCCTGATGACTCTATAGATCCCATCCCACATGCTCTCCTTTTCCTGCGTCGAGCAAAACTCTTTCCAGCTCTGGGTTTGGGCTTCGCTAGCCTTTTTCTCGTAGTTGAGTTTGGCTTCGAGGTACTCGTTTACGACGTGTTCCCGCCTGATGGGTGCAGCATTTCTGATCCTGCGCTTTCTGCGCGTGACCTCTTTTTTGAGGTCTGTCAGTTCTTTGGACCACCAGGGGGGTGCGGCTTTTCCTTTGTAGGCGCCTATTTTTGGAATTGCTTTGTCGCATGCTTCTTGAATGGCGTTCGTATATGCGACAAGCGTGGATTCCAGTTCCTTGATGTCCGAGATGGAGTTTACGTTTTCCAGGGAGATGTTTCTTTTGACTAGGCCGGATCTTAGTTGTGTTTGGAACTCTCGCCAGTTCGCCTTCTTGATGTTATACTTGCGAGTGGTGGTGGATTCTAGAGCCACCAGCTCTCTGTCCAGTCGCAAGGCGAAGGTGATGGCGTTGTGGTCAGACGTTGTGATGTCGCGGTCCACTTTCCAACTTTCGATCCTGCCCAGCAGGGATGTACTACACGCAGTAACGTCTACTATGCTGCTGTATAGTTTCCCTCCCCTGTAAGTCTCAAACGTGGGAGTGTCCCCTTTGTTGAGGATATGGAACTCCATTTCATCAAGGAATGCGCTGTAGGCCACTCCCCTAGGGTCGTCATGCTTGCTGCCCCACCAGAGGCTCCACGCGTTGACGTCCCCGCCTATTAGGATGTTGTTCGTTTTAACTTTTTTGCACGTTTCTTCAACGCGCTTCAGATTTTCTTTTATGTCTTCGTTCCCCTCAAAGTACACCGATAGCACAGCCAGCTTTAGGCTGCCCGCCACCAGTGTCACTGCTGCCTCGGTCTCGGTCACCAACTGCGGGTCGTGAATTACCCGCAGTCGGTCCCCGAAAACGATGACAGCTGCCTTTACTGGTTTTGTGCGATTCAGGGTGCACTGGATGATCTGAGTGCCGGGATAAGTGCTCATATTGCCGTTCCGCCCTACATAGGGTTCTTGTACTAGGGCAATAGAGACCCCGCTTCCCTTTGCAGCCCGGATCAATTCCTCCGTTGCTAGCTTTTTGCGCTGCAGGTTTGCCTGAACGATTAGCAGCCTGCTCGCGATAGTACTTTGGGGGGGTGAGGTGGGTGTCGTGTCGTTGCCCTTAGCAGTAGCTGACACGCGAGCGTGCTATAGCATCCATTTTTTGTCTTTCTGGACACTCTGGGTCGTACGCTGCGTGTGCTGTGGATGAATGGGAATGGGTTTGCTCGCAGTTTTTGCAGTGTGGAGGTCTGTCCTCCAATCTGCTGCGACATTTCACCCAGGAGTGAGTCCCTCCGCAGTACGCGCAGAGGTCCTCTTTCTCCCGGCAGAGACCTTTGGTATGCCCATAACCCAGGCATCTGGAGCACTGTATAAGGGGCGACTGGTCTTCGACTGGACTCCGCGAAAGGCCGATGTAGACCTTTTCGGCCTTCATGAGCCTTCCGTACAGTACGGGCGAGACCTCGAAGACGGTGTGGCACTGAAGCGCGTTTCGAGCTTTTTTCCTGTATTTAACTCGGAGAAGATCGTCATTTTTGTTCAGGGCCGTGAACAGATGGTTGTTTTGGGCTCGGAAGTGTTGGACGATCTCTTCGTCGTTTTGGTAGGCGAGGACGTTTCTGACAATGACTAAGGGGTTATTTTTTCTAGCTTCCTCCACCTTAAGGGTGTTGTCTGCTCGCATTTGTGATCTGACTAGTTCCAGGTCTTCTTTGCTGCTGCAAGTCAAGACCACTTTCCTGTTTCTCGCCTTCCTTACCCTGTCCACTCTGGCGCCGGTCTTGCTCATGTCTAGCGCATTGATGATTGTCTTGATGACGTTATCCCCTGTCTTAGAGGTATCCGTCGATGAGACAATCACCGTGTGGTTCGGTTTCGGTGAAGGTGGAGTAGGCAGTGTGGCTGGCTTCTTTTCTGGCTTGCGCTTTCGCTGTACAACAGTCCATCCGTCAGCTTTAGAAAGCTCAGCCTCGAGGTTTGCCTGTGGTGGTGGCGTGCGTGGCGTGCGTGACTGTTGCTCGCGCATGGTCTTCAGCTCAGATGTGACAGCTTCGAGCCTTTCATTGAGCGGTTCGAAGTGCTCAGCGAGTTCCGAATGTGTGGGAGGTGTTTCGGTGGTGGAGAGGGCGTCTTGTAGCGTGGTTTTTATGTATATGTGTAATTGCGTGATTGTGTCCCTCACATCCCTGACCTCTTGTTCTAAGCGTTCGACCTGGGGCTGTGAGGTTTGAATGTGTGTTGCAGTGTTTTCATCCTTCGTCACCATTTCTGCATGTTTCTTATCTGCTTCCCTTCTCATGGAGTCCAGTTGCCTGGAGAGCTGCTCTATACTTGTGGAGATCTTTGTGCTATCATCCTTAAGAGAGCTTTCCAGATGACCGGGCCCCATGGCTGTGAGTTGGTTTACGGAATAGGATAAGTCCTGCATCGCTTTAGTAATGGTAACGAGGTAATTCCCGTTATCTTTAATTTGTTGGTGGGGTTCCCGCGTTTCAAAAGTTAGCCAGTCCCTGATGGTTTTTGTCTCCTGCAAACTTTGGCCAATGTCCTCAATGGCCTTTTGTACGTTGACGGTGAGCTGCGTTGTTATTTCTCCTATTTGTTTTGAGTGGGCACGCTCCGCTCTGATAAGCTCCCGAGCGTGCTCGCTCCTTTCCTTCTCCAGATTGTACTTGTGTCTCGATCTGGAGTCGGAGAGGGACAACACCGTCTCATACAGCGTCTGCAGGCTTTCGACGGCCGTTTGTTTGTACTCACTCTTGAGGTTTTTGGCTGACTCTAACGCCTCCTTCCCCT